>CAKNYM010042979.1:19790-57159 GCA_932195095.1 Andricus curvator | reverse complement strand
TTCGCATTTTGCCCGCTGAGTCATAATAATCGTGTCAAAAACATGATGCGAGAATCCCAACGTGGGCAGGAAACGTCAGCGTAAAGCAGAAACTCATGAGAGTGAAAGAGACGGACGGATCTATTTGTCTCTTTCACTCTCATGAGTTTCCCACATGGAACGGCACCTTGAGTCGGCCATTTTAATCTTGATTCTCCGGAACAGCGGAACGCGAACGACACATAAAAATAAGCAGTTGGCAATACATGCGCGCGCATCGCGTTTACGCTACTGCTATGTCAAGTCTACGTCAAGTCAATGCTATGTCGGTTTTTTTCAATCCTATTGTGGACTCTCCATCGACACAAATTAGTGACAAATGTGACTAGTCCCAGTACAGTGTATACAATCGTCACGGTTACGTGGTTAAATTGTGTTACAATGTTTTGTCAAACTTGCAATTTTAATTTCACTAAATTCTCTAATTATAAAGCACACGTAAAACGGCTTCATCCTGGTAAGATCATAACAATGAATTCTTTTCTAAATAGAACCTAACATTAAACATAAACATTATTTTTCAATTTGTTTCTAATTTAATTGTAGCGGAGTTTGATAAAAGTGCCACCTTATAAACCAAAAGAAAATGCCGTGGCAAAATGTGCTAAATGCCACATGGAATTTAAAAAGCACTATTATTTAAATGTGCATATGAAGAAAGTTCATGAAGGTAAGTTTCTTATTGTGAATTATTTACTATAAGGAGTACATTAGCATTAGGAGATTTATTATGTTTATTATATAATTATATTAGAAAAATATTAGCCTCATTTTTTATGATAACAATTATTTGGTGACAATGAATTTGTATCTGAATTTGAAATAATATTTCTAATTAAATATTAAGAATGTTTGAAAATGAATAACAATAAGGATAATATATATTAGGGTACTAATATTTTTCAAATGAAAATTTAACTATTTGGTTGAAAATTCATCTATTATATATTATACATATTTGAAGATTCGTCTTTCTTGGTTGAGTTCAACTGTTTTTTATATAAAATTAAAATCTTTTTTGGTTGAAATTTCAACTATTACATTTTTTATTGAGAATTCATTTTTTTTTTTTTGAAAGTTTAACTACTTTATCCATAATAATCGCTGGGGGATTGTATTGGCCCTCAACAATTTAATTTTGCAGAAATTGTTGATGTAAGTTGTTGGCTTTAGGGTCAGGCGAATTAAAACCAATTAAGTTGTTCCAAACGTTTTGGCTATTGCAGCATTGATATTGTATATTTCTAGTTTTTTAGCTTTTTAAACTGAATAGAAATTTCCTGGAGATTTCTCCACCTACAGTCAGAAAAATATTTCTCTTTATTTAAAGAAATCGTTTCTTTGACATTATTGTTTGTCATCTAACCAAATATAACTTAAAAATGAAGACAATTATTTAAAATTAATGACAAATTTTGATTCCAACGAAACCCCGTTTCTTTGAACTAATGAAGTTTTTTTGAATGAAAAGAAATGTAGTTTATGGTTTTTAGTTATCTAATTTGTGAATAGATCTATAATTTCCCTCCACTCATAAACGTTGCGGCTATGTTTTTTTAAAAGTTGAAACTGGTTGAAACTTCTTGGAGATTTCATAACCTGCTATTATCCTGGCCTATAGATTGTTTTTAATGTTCAGATAACGAAGAAGAAAATCCTGTCATGGTGGAGGAAAGCAGGGAAGCAAAAGTAGTCAAACGCATTCCTGAGACAGAAAACAAGGTCGATGATTTGGCAAGCAAATTGAAAAAATTCAAAATCACGTTGATGCAACAGCTGGATCAAATCGAAGCACTCGATGAATTGGAAGCAGTTATGAGACTTTGTGCACCTGTTCAACTAACGATAGAGGCTGTCAGGAATGCGAGGACCCTATCAGGAAACAAGTGCACATTGGCGGTGCCGCACAACAAAAAAATCGTCCCACAAAGGCGTTTTTTCTCAACAAAGAAAACGAGAACAAAACCAAAGAGAGTCTTGAGTAAGCCTAACAGGCAGAAAAGTAATAAAATTGCATTGCAATTGATGGGTGCCAATGTAGATGACTCCTAATAAAGTTTATTAAGTAATTAAACATTTAGTTTTATTTTTAGTTTACAAATTTTGCTATTTAAAAATTTTATTTTTGCCGCTACAATTATAACAAATTTTCTATATAAAGCAAGGGAACTTAATCCTAATCCTAATATTTAATAAGAGAACGTCTTGAAAATTGTAAAAAAATACTTATAGATTGTTAGTTTAAATTCATTCTTTCGAGCTTAAAATTCCTTACAAGAAAATTATTAGTTTAAGTTTCAATTAGAAGACTGATATATAACTCTAAAAAAATATTTACTGAGCGATATTTCTTTTCGTAGTGAAATAATTACAATTTGACGTCTTCATAATTCAAATTATGGCGCGCCGAATGCAAGCGGCTGAAAGGTCACAGTGCGCATGCCCAGCGCATAACCAAATATTCTCCTTTTCCCTACACGCTTGTCCTAGAACAGCAGTGGGACTCCGATACCGTGTCGAAAATCGAACGGACCTCTTTTTCTAACGCTTGGAGATAGAAAGAGAGGTTCGTTCGATTTTCGACTTCGAAACAGCATCAGAGTCCCACTGCAGTGCTCCCATAATGAAACCAAAGATATTATAAACCTAGATGCGGCACCTCACTAGCGAACCTATAATAAGTTCCATGAACTAAAAAAATCCATTGGTTAAAAAGAGACAGAGGTATCTCCATCTCTTTTTAACTAGAGGCATTTTTTTAGTTCTTGGAACTCATGATAGGTTCGCTAGTGAGGTGCCGCATCTAGGCATCTAGGTTTATATCTTTGATGAAACCAGTTCTCGCCATGCGCATCTGAAAAAAAGTGAACTATAGAATCGCCCGTAGAGATTCGTACGACGACCTTCATTTTTAAAAGGACGTCAAGCGGGAAGCTTGAATCAGGTTCAACGTATAAAGTTCAAACGAAAATCAGAAACATGTGTCTTATATTCATAACGAGTATGGAAATGTAAAAAAGCGTGCTATTAACAAATTTGAAGTGCTTATTTGCAACATATTTAAAGAATGGTAATCTTCCATACTATTCACACTATCGGCTTTGGAAAGAACGATAAACAGATAAATATGAACGATGAATAGATACATTTTGAACTAAAATTATAGAATATTCAACCGGAATAATAGTTACATTTTTACTTCGAATAAATAATAATTCACAACAAAAAAATAAGCAAATTTTCAACAAAATAGTTAAATTTTCGGCAAAAAAAATTCCTTTCCATACAAAGAAAAAAGAAATTTTCAATAAAATATCTCATACTTCAACGAAAGAAATGAATTTTTATTTGAATTGATGAATCTTCAACCAAAAAAATTAATTTTTAACAAAAGACATTAACTTTCACCGCGTAATTTTATTTCCAACCTGAAATATGAATTTTCAACTAAAATGATAAATATTCAACTGAAATACCTGAATTTGTAACCAAAAAGAAGAATTTTTCAACAAGAAGATTAACTTGTAAAGAAAAACTTAATTTTCTAAAAAAAAAATAGATTCTTAAAAAAATAGGTGGATTTTCAACGAAATAGTTGCATTTTCAATTTGAAAAGACAAATTTTCATCCAAACTGTTGAATTTTGCACAAGAAAAGATCAAATTTCAACCAAAAATAGACATTCAAATTTTCAGTTGAAGGAATCAAATTTCAACCAAACTGATGAATTTTCAACTAAAGTGATGAATCTTCAACTGGAATAGTCGAATTTTATACCAAAAAGATAGATTTTCAACTACAAAGATTAATTTTCTACAAAAAAGGCGAATTTTTCACAAAGTAAATAAATATCGAAAAGTTTAAAAAAATTTCAGAACTTGATAGTCTTTGCCGTTTTGGAAAATTAAAAGAATTCCAAAGAAGTTCACGGAATTTAGTAAAATCATCGAAATTTTATTGAATCATCACATTTCTGAAGAGTTTTCAGAATTTTAGAAAATTGTCCAGAAAATGTTTACAAATTTTCAGGAGGAGGAGAAGAAACATCGAACAGGATAGCGGGACTGACGCCGAAGATGAAGAGGGTCTATCAAGCTAAGGAGATGATGATTTGGTAAATGAATACAATTTTTGAGAGAGTCAATTGCACAATTATTATGTTAAAATAAAGACATTTACACTTATAAAATACTGTACGGCTTGATCATCTTGCGTTCTGTGTTCAAATTGGTAAAAACGATTTAAAAAACTAATAAATCTGCATCCATCTTAAAAAAAATCACATATGATTTCCACCTGATTTCACGGTGAGAACATTTGGCTATTTGGGTAAGCAGTCGTACGCTCTTCTATGGTACCGTACGGGAATGATGCTAGAAAAATGATAAAGTTTAGCCTTTTTTAATATTCATAAACAAATAACAAATTTTAATCATAAAAAGTCACCTACTTATGAAAGAAAACACCGCTGAGCAAGTAACGGAATGCTTTAAACAAAAATTTTCACTCTGAAACTGGTTTTTAACGCACGTACGGGAATGACATTTTTGTTGTCAAAATGCACTTTTCAGTTTCAATATCAGATGACAAAAAAAGAGTTGATATTTAAAGCTCAATTTGATAGAATCTTGTATTAAACTATTCGCTTAATATTTCTGTATTTATTACTCAACTGTAACTACAATATTTTACTAGAAAAAAAAATACGTGCGGGAATGACGTCTGAAATGACAAAAATCGAGGGACAGGCTTTAAGGTTTTTACAATAATATTTATTTAAGTTGAAAAATGTGCATAAATTAAATTTATGTTCATCTAAAGTTTACAAACTTGATACTTTAAGCGTTTTTCAGGTTACTCTCTAAAAAAAAGGAGAAAATCAGTTTATCCTTGTGCAAAGTGAGTTTGGGGCGCCGTACGGTAATGACGTTTGGGGTGTTCTTATATTAAATTAAAATAAATAGGAACATAAAGAACTGACCATTTTGTAGAGGATGATAATCAGTATTTATTAAATTATAGAAAAAAGCAGTACGAGTTTCTAAGTTAATGTTATATTACTGGGACTTCAAGTTTGCTTTCAATTTGAAAATTACCCTTATATCACTGGCTCCTTTTCATAAGAAAAATCGAGAAAATTCTAGTTTTTTAAATCTCTTTCACTATGACGCCAGTGGAATTCATTGAGTTAATTTTCGGTAATTGAAGATGCAATTGCATTACCTCTAGACGGTTTATAACTTTATGGTTCATGCTGGTGGAGCAAAAATAAGATATTGCTACGTTTGACAGTAGGTTACAGCCAATCGTGGTGCGAACGGGATCGTAAGTTCTCTTTTATATCGTATCGACACACAATGTACAAACATGGCAAAAGGGATTTTAGATTTTATTCAGATAACGCTGGCAATCAAAATAAAAATCGATACTTATTATCCATGTACGTGTATGCAGCTAACAAGTACAAGATAAACATCACGCATACATTTCTAGAAAAAGTTCATACTCAAAACGAGGCTGATAGTGTGCATACCCTTATTGAATCTACAAGCTCAATGAAAGATATATACGCTCTCGAGAAATGGTATAGCATAATTAGGAATACTAAAGTAAAAGGAGAAAAGCATTTTGTCAATGAGATTAAACAGAAAAATATATTCGACTTTCATGCTCATGTTGGCAAAGACAAACTGGGAAAAGAGCACCGAAGGGAAAACAATTGCATGGAATAAAGTAAAACAGGTCGCAACAAGCTGCACAGCTCCTAAAGATATTCTTGTAAAATATCATTTGGATGAAGAAGATATAACTGTTACAGCTATTCAAGAAGAAATGCTAGAACATACCTATCAGTCCAACAAACAATCTGAAACTGCTGAACAAAAAAGGTGGGAACGACAATCAAAAAGATTAAAAAATGTAAAATATTATAATTTCTTAAAATTAGGTTTAAATCATTTTAATACAAAATCTTTCAGGAAGCTTGACCAATTACGAATTAACGGTGCAGTTTCTTGCCATCAAAATGTTTCTTCTTTTGAGCCCGAAAATACTAGACCGGCAACACGAGCACGATCAAAAAAGACAAGAATTGTAATGGAGTCAAAAAAACCTTTGACGAGTTTTAACAGGCAATTATTTCAGCTGGGTGCCTTATGGAAGATTTCCCCTCCTCCTACAATGATAAAAAAACAGGAGATCCAATTTTTCATTCTCCCAGACCATTAATATTCAGAGACCAGCATTTCAATCTTGTAACATTTTTAATGCAGAATATTTTATAGATGAATATTGGGTTGGAAAATAAGGCCGTTCAGTTTATTGTAGACAATTGATCATTATTTGTTACATAGCGAAAACTAAGTTTAATCAATTACATGTTTTCCATTTATCTCTATGACCTCTTGTCATCTTTTTACGAACTTTATTATACCGCGTTCTTAAAAAGTCTGGGGCTTTTCGATGAAAAACCGATTTACTTAATTTTTGACACTCCTAATCAGTGAAGGTTTTTCCATTCAGGAAAAATAGCTACCAGAAAAAATGGTTAATCTTTGGCTATGCTGTTATGCCTCATCCTGAAACTCGCTTGAGAAGCTCATCACCGATTTTGTAATGATATTCAATTAGATCAGTTTTGCGCGAAAAAGTTATGACATTACATTTATCAGGATTTACATCAAGCGAGTTTCCAGCACACCAAGCAACAAAATTGTCAATATCCAATTGTAAGTCCAGACAGTCTTCCATACAGTTTATAGCTTTGAACATTTTTGCGTCATCGGCATACAACAACAAATGGTTCTTTATTGAGAGGCCAACATCATTCATAAAGAGTACAAATAAAAGTGGACCTAGATTGATCAATCAAAGGCCTTAGAAATGTCCGTGAAAACTACATCCACCTGTCTATTGCATATTAATAAAGATTCAATTATTTGTAATAATGTAACAAGATTAGTTATAGTTGACCTTTTCGGAACAAATCCATGTTGAGAAGAAGAAAGAACAGGGCTCAGATAAGACCAGATGATCTCACTCAAGAACATTTCCAGTATCTTGGAGAAATTGCACAACAACTCAACTGGACGGTAATTCATAATTTGGGATTTGTCTCCCTTTTTAAATACTGGGCAAAGTTTTGTGTATTTCCACCTATCCGGAAACCTTCCTAGTGAGAGTGATAAGTTAAATATAATACTTAATGGCGCTGAAAGCTCTTCAGCACAAGTTTTAATCAGGGAAGCTGGGATGTTGTCAAGGCCAGACGAGAGTTTTTTCTTTAAATTACCTATTGCTGACCGCACTTGTAGTTCAGATATATCAACTCCATCCCCTAGGAATGAGTAAGAACATGTAATGATACCTCTAGGCAACTCAGAAGAAGGCTTATAAACACTCGAAAATAAGTCAGCGAATGAATTGACAATATCTTTTGGACATGAGATTTCATTGCCACCAGCATGCATAATACCAGGAATTCTGGAAACTCTATTGAAATTATTAACATGTGTCCATAATGAAGATGGTGACCTCTCAATATCCAACTCTATCCTGTTTAAATACTCGTTGTACTTCTGTTTAATTTTACATTTTAATTGTTTTCGAAGAGTCAGAAATACTTCATTATGATATTCATTTCCGTATTTATTATAATTAACTCTGGCGTTCTCTTTACGTTGTAGATTTGTTATAATCTCAGACGTGTACCAGGGGGGGATATTTCATTTTCTTAGAATTAAAAGAGAATGTACCAATTTCATCATCCAGTATTTCATATAATTTGTTGTAAAATAGGTCAAGTACTAAATTAATATCCTCACTTTGGCTAAGAAATGACCAGTCCATATTATTTAACCGATTCTTAACACCAATGTAGTCATAGCCCTTAAATTTGAATCTTTTAATTGACAAATTCGTAAGAAGTTTGACCCTGAATGATGAGTCAGGTATGAAAGCTTCAAATCTCACTATCAATGGTGGATGGTGACTATCAACAGGAAGTATTGGAATTATTTCGTTAGATACCTCACATGGAAAAGAAGAAATGACCAGATCTAGATATCGTTCATTAATGTTGCGAATATCATTATATTGTGATAGGTGATTGATGTCCACAAACATATTTAGCAAAGAAGATTTCGCATCAAATATCCCATGATTTACAAAGTTGACTAATTTTGCGATAATAAAATCTCCGATGTATAGAATATTACATCCCCAGACTGTTGACATACCGGACAGGGCCTCAAAGAATTCCTCAAGCTCAGAAGGAGATATATCAGGTGAAATATAAGTAGCAAATGAATGATTCTGGCAGAAGCTGAAATAACAGGAGAAATATTGATATTAACAGAAGTAAAATAGATTTTACTGACACAAGAACACCACCCCCAATCCTGTCCAGTCTGTCATCCCTATAAACACAAAATAGATCAGTATCAAATAATTCTGATGCACGTACATTCTGTTTTAGCTAGGTTTCAGTGAAAATCAAACAGTCAAATTCAGTAACATGTGGTGAATGTAACAATTCGCTAGTTTTGGTACTAAGCCCCCTAACATTCTGGTAGTAAATTGTGAAATCATTTAGTAACTTTAAATCAATGGTATGTGAACAATTGAAGCTTTTAGCTACATAATTACTATTCAGTGTCACTTCTGTGATTGTTGTTTCTAAGTATGGTTTAGAGTAGACGACATCCTGATGTTCACAATCTTCGACTCCCCGTGAATCTCCTTGATTTTAAAATTGGTTTCTCCTCTCTTTCGGCGATCGTTTAGCAGTGTCAGAACCTCCTTGTATCGTGCTCTCTGAAGAGGAGTACGGTCCTATGCCAGGATTATTGTAGTGTGGTCTCTTGTTACTTGTGTCTTTTTCCACTCCCAGTAGCTCTGTTGTATGTTTCGAGCAATTTCCTCCTCGGTAAAGATTGGCCTGATGGGACGAGGTGGTCCGAGATTCTGTGGATTTTTACCAAGTCTAAAGAGTTCCATTTCGTTCGGGTCATAAGAGTTGTAAAATACTTTAATAAATTCCTTAATTTTTTTAGAATCAAGTTCCTTAAGTTGCTCAGTGCTTAAATTACCAGTGTCATTGCTTTCTGGACAGCCAAAGATGATGAAGTTACGTTTTCCAATAATTCTATCTGAGAAAAATTCTTTTACTTTTAACTCGAGTCCATCAATTCTTTCAATGGTATCCTCAAGTTTAGCATCAAATGAGTCAATTTTGACAGAGAGATCATTGATTCCAGTTTGTAAGTTAGTAGTCAGAGAGTCAATTTTCTCAGAAATAAACTTTTTGGTATTTATTTGAATAGTTTCACAATGCTTTAAGAGGAGTTCATTTATTTGAGCAAGAGTAGGAGCTGAAACAGGAGCTGGTGCAAATGTAGGTGAAAGAGATCTAGTTGCAGGCTTATGCCCACAGCATTTTCTTTTGCCAGTACTACTTTTCGTGGCATAATTTATACATCCCAGATGATATTGTTTGCCACAAGGGCAGTAACAAGAGTCCCCTGTCATACTAGAATTACATTGTCCACACGTTCATTCTTTGTCAGACATTTTTCTGGTTCGAAAGTTAGGCAAAAGTCAATTATTAAGATAGGAACACATCCGAACGCCAATTAACATTTATAAATTTTGTATTTATCGGTTGAGAATGCACTGAATTTAGTCATACACACATACAATACACATGTGTGCTGATTAGAATTGACGGGATGATAGTCACTTCCGGAGTTCTATACGCCACGCGCCGATTCAGGCCCAAAACAGAAGCACCCCATAAGATCCTTTCAAAATTTCAAGTAAAAGGCAGATCCTTCAAAAATTCGCGATGTTCACAAACTCCCACAAGTAGCCATCAACCGAACACAGAATCTTTTGTATTAGGAATAGAACAATTTCAAATTAAATTTATTACTATTGACAGTTCTTTAAAGTGTATCTTATAGCAATTCCCTAACTTTTCCAAGTTTTTTCCAAAATCCTTGACTTTTCCATGACCAATAAAATACCCTGACTTTTACCCTGATTTCCAGGTTATCCTTGACCTACGTAAGTAACTTACGAATGAGTTCCACTAAGGTGCCCTCATGCTTCCCTGTTACGAAGATCCCTAGGTCATCTACATAGCCTTGAGTGTAATAATCCGATTCGTTTGAAACATGAATCAGGTCATCAATGACAAGCGCCCACTGGTTGGATGAAAGAACTCCTCCCTGTGGGCATCACCTTGAAACTTCGGCGTTCACGTCATTATCATGTAACGAAGTATGTCCCGTTCTGCTTTTCAACATGAATTGCATCCACCTATTTACCGTGTTACTAACTCCGGGCGTTTCAGCAGAACCGTATATGGATTCAACTGGGGTGTTACTAAATGCCCCCTCTATGTCCAAAACGCTTAAATTGCTATTTCACCTTTCCGAATTGTATTATTAATGCGGGAGGTAAACCCATAGACGGCGTCAATGGTAGATCTGCCTTCTTGAGAGCCAAATTGATTCCTATGGAGAGTTTTTTCCCTTAGCATTATCTCTTTCAAGTAAAGGTCTTCTAATTTTTCTACTGCTTTCAGCATGAACGAGATCATGTTGATCGGTCTAAAGGATTTGGCCTCATAGTAAGTATCCTTATCTGGCTTTGGAATGAAGATTGCCTCAACCTTCTCCATGCTACCGGGGTATATCCTATTTATAAGCATGCCCGAAAGATGCCGCACAATGGACTCATCAAGGACAGGAATCCTTCTTGATTTAATGCAGGGAATATTTTTTAATTTCCGGCTGCTTTAAGTGGTTTGGATTGTTTAACTACCCATCAGTTTTTAAATAAGTGACAATACGGCTGGCTACTTTCCAATGTTACATTCTGGCTCTAAAAGTTGGTCCTCCTGAGGGGTATGACTCATGGGCCGCCCTCTCACGCACTTAAGCTAACTCCGAGTCCGGGAAGTGTACGCTCAGTAGGTGCTCAAGGATTTCATTAGTCGTCTCAGCAAGTAGGATTCTCCTATTTCTACAAGTCCCGCACTATGATTCCCCGTGCTGTTTCAGATAGCAACGATCCAAGCAGCTGAAGAAGTTATCAGGGATCAACCTTTACTGATCTCTACGTGGAACTCTGCGTATGTGCAATCTAATACTGTAGCTTGAATCACCAACATTCTATCATTTTGAATTTCCCGCGCCCTTGAACTTATTGGCTGGAGAACCAAATTGAATTTGGTAAAATTAGGTAAATGAAACCAAAAAAATCTGACTCAGGAACTTGAGCTGATTAAGAAATAAGAACAAGAACAATGGTTAAACATTAAATTTTATTTATTTTTATAATTTGTACACTTTATTTAACATTTTAGAATTCGACATTATTGTATTGTCCACCCAAATACAGTAAACTTCCTTTTATATCCGTGGCCTTGAAACGTACACGTTCCATAATTTCAAGGGTGGAGGAGCCCCCACCTCTACCGCGAGTCGTGGGGTGATTTTTAACAAGCGACGTTCATTGGCTGTTCCGGCCTTGTACCGCTGACGAGAGTCGGTTTCGATTCTTGCATGAAACACACCAGCAGCGTAGGGACAAACACACCGCACGCGGTTACTCACATGCGGAGATTGCGCAATATTATGTATTCCAATTGGAAATGGTTCATACGGCCCCGACTTGCGCAGTTGAAAATGTCGCGGTCTGTTACCGCGGTTAGCGCATTTGCGTATCACGTATGCCAGAGTCTTTCCAGTGTTTTTGTTGACCTACGACGTGAAAAATATAAACTTTCCTGGAAATAGTACAATTTGCCAACTAAAAATCAATATAATCGAATCAAATATTTCGCGGAATCACGGTCATGCTAAGCTAGGTCTAGGTGGAAATGTCAGCCTTTAGGAAGGTTAGCATATATGGGACTGCAACTGCAAAAGCGTTTTTCGAGAAAATATTCTAAACGTAAAAGTAAGTTATGAAGGTCTGAATATTAATAGTTTTCAAGTGTAGAATGCTAGGATAGGTGGAAATGTCAGTCGTCAGGAAGGTTACCACATGGGACTGCAAGTGCATACGAGTTCTTGGAGAAAATCTCCTAAACGTGAAGGTAAGTGATAAAGGTCTGAATAGTAATATTTCTCAAGTGTTTCGCGAAATACAATCAATTATCTGAAATTTGACGTTAGAGTACCCGGTTCTGATCAAATCGATCTGACTTACTTTTACGTTTAGAATATTTTCTCGAAAAAGTTGTCTGCATTCCCATGACGTCATGCTAAAATACGAGGATGCTCTTCGGGCTTTCACAGAAATAATTCCTAATGGTAAGAAAATTCAGTACAAGGAAGTAAAGAAAAAGTTTTCTTTCAAATTTGTTGAAAATTTTTTTAACTGTAATGTTTTGATGATTTGTATTCTTGATAACAGTGTACATTTTTCCATCCAATGTTCGTTGTTAACTTTTATCAATGAATATTTATAATTTGTTCAATTACAATGTGTTTGATAATTCTATATTTTCACTACAGTGTGAGTTTGAGGAGAAAAAAATTTTACTTTCACAGAAATTTCCTTAAAAAAAAAATTAACAAAAAAAATTGTTGACTGGAAAATTTGCTCATCAAAACTACGTTGCTGAAAAATATCTGAAAAAATTCTTCAACTGCAATGTTTTTTGGCAAATTTTGTATTTTTTACTACAGTGTAAATGTTTTCCATTATATGTGCGTCGCTATAAAATTTTCTAAATTATATTTCAAAAGTTATTTAACAACAATGTTTTTGATCAGTTTTTATTTTTATTACAGTGTAATTTTGAAAAAATTGTACTTTCATAGAAATAATTTCTCATGATAACAGGGAATTCAGTACATTCAAATTTGAATTAAAAAATTTTTAAAAACAATTCTTAAAGTGAAATTCTTGATGAAAGTAATTAGAGAAAAAGGTTTTTATCAAATATACCTAGCTATGAGAAAAAATAAACTTGTAGTCATATGATTTTTTAAAATATAAACACGTTTTCTGTGTTCGAACATTATTGCCAATTTTTTGTGTATATAGTTTTCTATAAAAATTATAATTATGAAATCATATCTTAGAAAAAATAATTTGTTATCAAGTTTTTTCGATTTACGGGAAAAATAATTTTTAATTCAAAATAAAAATTTTGAATAACTTCTTTTTGTTAAAGTTTTTGAACACCTGAATTCGATATTCTTGAGACATTTCAAAAAGATTTTCAAAGATTTCAGATATGTCGAAAAAGAATCTAGAAAATTTTGAAGAAAATTTTTTTATTTTACAGGATTTTACCAAATATTGTAGAAAATTTGCATAATTTAAAAAGATACCTAGGACATTTAGAATTTTGCAATCATTATTTATTTAAATTACAAGAATTGTTTTTAATTCCAATTTTGAATTGCGCGCCAACTGCGGCCAACCAGTGCACGGTCCGAACGCAAGCGCAGTAGCAAAAGGCGCCAACACTGGCATCACTGCATCAGAGACATTAAGGGCCGCTTCCACCAATTATAATTAAATTTGTATCCTTGATTAACTTTATTTAACCAGTAAATTGCGTTCGACCATCTTTTAAAGCATGCTTAAAGTAAACTGATCGCCTTTTAACTTAATCGGCCATTTTGGGCGGTTAGCGTTCGGTTAGGTTCGACATAACCTGAAAGTTTAGTTAAAGTGCAGTGCGACAGTATATGGTGTGAAATATGGATCCAATTTTTGATGATATTTTAACTTCATCTGATGATGAATATAATATCGACATTGAGAGAAGACCACGAGTAATTAGGGATCGCATCAATTATTTCGAAACATTGGATGATTTGAATTTCATCATGCGATTTCGATTGTCAAAGAACAGTGTAGACGAGCTGCTGCTCGAAATTGAACAGGATTTGCAACACGCTACACAACGGTAATTATCTAAAAAGTGGTATTTGAACTTATTATAGAATTGCAGTTGTTTTCTTTATGAAATCATTTAAAAAGAAATCCAGTATCTTGACTTTTACATAATCGTAAACCCATCTAATGTACTACACGGTGTGCCTCAAGGAACTGTAACCTAAAGAAGATATTACAAGAATTTGTGTTGCGGAATTTTATTATTATATAGTATGCGTAAGAGGGCGTATGGAAAAAACAAAAAGTTGTTTGCGTGAAGTTCTAATAGCAATGAAAACTTTATTTTGTCAGTAAAAAATACTCCCTAAAGTTTCATTAGAAAAAAATCCTTCTGTCTCCGCATCGTAGATTCTGTTCAAAATCTCAAAAAGCGAAGCACTTCAAATTTGAACAGCAAACTTTTTTTTTTTGAGATTTCAGTTATCAATAAAAATAGTTCAAAGCAAGATTATTCGAGCATATATCTGGTATAGGTTGAGGAGTATTTATTTCAAATATGTTACAACAATAATAATTTTTATTGATTTTGAATTGCAGTACAGTATCCAATAAATTTCATGTAGCTTCGAGGATCTTTCGATTAATGTTGCTTCAGGCTCACCGTGGTCGTCTCGTATTGTGGCATATTTTTGTTAGCATGCCAAATGTGAATTTGCCACTATGTTTTAGAAACCATGCAATTCAACCTAGGATACAACTTCTCCTTGCTCTGCGTTACTATGCCACTGGTTCGTTTTTAATTTCTGCTGGAGACTTTTCTGGAGTGAGTAAAACCAGTGCTCACAGAATTGTACATCGAGTCACTGCATCTATTGCTAGGTTAGCTCGTCGTAATATAAAATTACCTATCACGGCAGAAGAAAGAGCAGCTGCACAAGTGAACTTTTATGCAATAGCTCGTTTTCCCAGAGTTATTTCGGCATTAGATTGTACACACGTTAAAGTTCAATCTTTTGGTAAGAAATCATTTATTCGAATTTTTGAGGTTATACCATAATTTTTCTGCACACTTTCAAGCAAATTAGTCTTATATGTTCATTACAGGTGGAGATGATGCAGAAGTGTTCAGAAACAGGAAAGGATACTTTTCTATAAACGTACAGGCCACATGTTATGCTCATTTAAAATTCACAAGTGTCGTGGCACGTTGGCCTGGATCTACTCTCGATTCGACCATCTTCAGAAATTCTAGGCTACATGCTCGTTTGGAAGCTGGAGTGTTTGCTGATGGAATAATCTTGGCAGATGGAGGTTACGCATCAAAGCCATACCTCATAACACCGATACCAAATCCTCAAACCCCCGCTGAAATATTGTTTAGCGAGTCCCAAATTAGAACTCGGAATACTATCGAACGAATGTTTTGGTTTTGGAAGCGCAGATTTCCCTGCTTAGCGTCAGGGATGCGCTTTTCAGTTGATCATGTCCTACCGGCGATAGTAGCAACAGCCGTTTTACATAATAAAGCACGTATAGCTGCTGAACCAATGCCCCCTGATGATCCACTTCTAAATATACAGTGGGATGTTATTCTGAATGAACAACTGCACAATCGCGGAGATGCGGAACCCGATGACGGAGATACACACGCACTCTTTCTTCATTATTTTGAAAGGTTAACACCACTTCCATTTGCATACATTTCCCTATAATAGAAATTTGTACAAGCAACTTTTTTTTAGTTTACTGCTGTGACGGGTTTAAAAGGAGCCCTTGAATCGGCTGTCAATGATTCATGATGCTACAAAGAAACTTTGCAGTGAAAAATTAATTAAAAAATTATTAAACTACCAGAGAATCTCATAATTGTGGGTTTTTTTGGCCTACCCCATTTCTTCTGCCTACAAGCTATGGAGATACAAGTCGAGGTTCATAAAACAGTATGCATTTCAAGTGTATGAAACCAGAATAAATGTTTATTTGCTAGAAATGACAATAAACTTGTATAAAATATGAAATCTTGCACCTGCAATATAACACATAATTTTCTCTCTCTTTTTAAGACCATGTGTATCTGTTTTCGGAGGAGTTCCATTTTTAAATCTTGAGTTTCTTACGCAGTACCTCCTTTTCCATTGCGGATTTTTCGAGAGCTTTTTTTAATGCTTCTATGTCATTAATTTTCGCTTGAGCTAAGGTATTACTATCTTCAGAGCTCTTTCTGGGACGTCTGTTGGAAAACGACTTTTTGCTCACCCGTTTCAGCGTGATGTCATTTAAACGGTCCACCTCTTTTTTTTGTGGAGTTTTTGCGGAAGTGTCTGCTGATAGTTCTGCATCTTGAAATTTAGATATGGCATGCAGTATGGGACTCTTCTTCATCTTCAGCATCCTTTGGATGCCAATGCGGCCAGTCTTTATCCTGCTCCTCGTCTTCGCTGATTATTACCTGCAAGAAATCAAAAGGATTATAAAAGAAGCTAATACAATATCATAACTATAGAATTAAAGCAATGAAGCCCACCTCATTTTCATTATCGTCGGTTGATATTTGAATCAAATTTGCAACCTCCACTTCCATCGCTATTACTTCAATCGATGGTTTCAAGTTGTCAGTGCCGTCATCATCATTTACTATAAATTTGGTTTTAAAAGCACTTAGTTAAAAAAGAAAGAATTTTCTAATTTTTCTAACTACAGGAATTCCAGTCCGTCCCCTTTTTCCCCTAATCCCCTTCCCCCCCCTTAAATTTGAAAAATCCCCTTAAACCCCTAAAATCGAGAATTTTGACCCAATTTCCCCCTTTTTCCCAAAGTTTAGATTCATTTCTGTAAGAATTATCACATAGTGCCAAGACATTCAAAAACACGCGCCACAATTAATATGCGCGGGCGCAATGAAATTCGCACACCTCTTATTTGATGTGATATATTCGCGTGAACTTTTTAGAACGGTGAATGATTATTTTAGCAAGGAGAAATTATGATTGGTTGCCAACGTCTGTCTGTGGGAATATTGTGGAAAATATCTATATATATATAAGAACAAAGAAGAAGAAGTCTTGAGAAAAATATTAGAGGTTAAATTGCAATGTATGAACGAGTATTAGATACGTGTTTTAGGTTGTAAGGTAAGTGACAATAGATAAATAGTTAAAGACGTGATCTATCTGTAAATTTTTACTTAGATTTTTTTTCCTTTTCCATAATTTCTTGCTTACATGACTTAAACATTTGTATTTTCCATGTAAAGTAGATTCTTGAACTAGAAGAAACATTCAGGTTATGTCAATACATTTTCAGAATCTTCACTTCTATTTATCGTATTTCCAAGATTGACTTTATTGTTTTTTTTCATGGATTCTGTGTTTAAAAGTTATTTTTTCTATCGAATTCAAGTAACCAGTTTAATCCGTTCTTTTTGCAGTAAATCTAGATTGGTGTAAATAATTATGCTGCAAGAAAGAAATAATATGTAGGTCTGGCAGGATAATTGTTTGTAACAAAATTATTCTAAACTTAGGTGAGTAAATTACATTTACACGCATTAAAAGTAAATCTAAAACCTGTAATTCCTACTATTTAATTATAATGTAATAATTTAATTCTACTGCATGTAACGTTCTGAAAAAATATTTTTTAATATTTCACCAAACAGCTTTGCGACTTGATAAATTATAAATATCAATTTTAATCCAACTTTAAATTGTGTTTCAGTAATATCCGCTGTAAAATGCAGTATTTGATTTCCGAAGCATTGGGACCGTATTTTAAGGATAGAATGCTTTTAGATATTGAGGAACCTGATATTCTGTTTACATATCAATTCGACGAAACATCCAACGCTGAGAGTATGAAAGCATTGCAAATTCGGGTACGATTCTGGTCGAGTAATGAAAAATGCATTGTAACTCGACATCTTGAAACATATTTCATTGAAAAAGGTGATACTTCGTTTTATTATTTTAAAAAAGCGATAGAGTCTAATGGTTTATCTTATGATAAAATATTAACTTTGGGCTGTGATGGACCTAATGTGAACATAGAGGTCTGGCAACTTTTTGAAGAGCATCTACATAAATTAAACTTAAAGTGTCTGCTTGATATCGGCACTTGTAATTTCCACGTTGCACATAATGCGTGTTTGAAAGGAACTGATTGCTTCCGCTTAGATACTTCGGATTTTGTTGTTAAAATCTATTACTATTCTCACAAAAGAGACTTGCGGTATGAGGAATATAGTACAATCCAAGAAGATTTAAAATTACCTGAGACGGTCCGTTCTACTTTTATAATTATAATAAAATCATAAAGCTACGGGTGAATATTTATATTGATACGTCTCTAGCTCATAAGTGGACAAGCAGGTGGAACGAAGGGAGGATTCACGAAATCATTCGAGCTTACGGTCGATTGCGCGCGCCATCGGCTAATCAGTAGGGATAGCGTGGAACCAATGCACTTTATATATCGATCCCGGTATCGGTACCGTGGACTTCTTCCGACTCGACCCTCTGCGAGGAAGGAGCCTCTCTTGAACGATAATTGATCAACCTGTCATTGAAGACAGAAAGCTGAATCAAACAAGCGTCATTGAAAGGACGCCACCTCTAACGGATCCCCCTGGATAAATTAAACTTCGTTGACTAATCTATGCAAATTCATGAGAATTTGGATAGTTAGACGTAAGTTTTTGGGTTTCAATTTTTTTAAATTATTTTATTAGTGTGATGCAAAATTTTGTAACGACTTTGAAATCCACGTATCTGTGGAGACCTCGTTGTGCATGTTTACATTTAAGTGTGGGGAATCAAATGAATGATAATTTAGCGTGTGTAATTTTCATTGTAACGACTTTGAAATTTATCTCACGATAAATACCTCGTTGTGAATGGTTGCACTAACTATTGAAATTCAAATGGAAAATTTTAGTTTTATTTTTTAAAAAGAATGGAACCAGAAAATAATTCGTCACGGCTTTGAAATTTATCTTATGATTAAGACCTCGCTGTGCGGAGGAAATTATGGGTTTTGAATTAATATTGGAGGAGAATGCTATTTGCTTGTTTTTATATGAGAGTGATTTTCTAAATTGATTGAAATAATTTTAAAATACGCAATCATGTCTCCCTTGAGTGAATCCACAATCTGTCTTTTTTTGTTTTAAAATAATGATTTAAAACTCAGTGGGAAACTTTTTATTGTAAGAATTAATCTTACTCAATTGTGGTTTGTTTTACTTTCAATTTAGTTATAAAATGTTTAGGGCTAGTTTTAACGTCCTATCAGTATTGGAATCAACTCATATCGTTGGTTGCAATTTACTGGGCAGGAAAAAGTAAACGCAAATTGAACGAATCTCTCAATAAAAATAAATATCATTGAGATAAGTTTAAAATGCAACACTACCATTACTAAAAATTAGTATAATTTTCAGTAAATTCAAGATCTTTAACTAAAATCAGCCAACTGCAGTTATAATTGAATTGAGAAAATTAATAAACACAAAATTGATCTCCGGTTAGATAGACGATAATGTTACATACCACTTCACGTTTTTATAATGCACTGTAGTACAAGGTGCCTCTTATTAGGCCCGGCAGCGGAAAGAATTGTAGAACAGTTACCAGGTTTGGAAGAGTATTTTTTAATGCATTTACCAAAGAAGTATCCGAAGACTCTAGATAAGAAAAATTATTTAGACATCCAAAATTATTTAACAAACCCTGCTTTGAAAAGTAACTTGCAATTTATCGCTTACTCGGCTGAGATTTTCACCAAAGAATTTACGTTGTGGTTTCAGAAAGAGGAACATATTGTACTCTTAACTGAAAAAGCTTACTTTGCTACTATTATCAAGCGTGGTAGAACCGGACGTTTTACAAGAGATGAGGTTTGATCAAACGGATTTCAAGTCTTTGCTAAGCAAGTTCGATAATTTTGTTGATTTGAAAGACGTTCACTGCAGAGAAAAGGCTCGAGATTCCATGAAGAAGTTGACTCAGAAGGATACATCGGTTCTATAGTTAGAAATCAAAAACTTTTTCATCAAATCAGTGAAGCATCTTACTCTCAAAATTAAAGAGTTCACGAAAATGAAATACTTTAAATGCCTTTCTCCAGAAAAAATCAAGGAGGTCATCAGTATTCCATATGTTACAAAAATAGCAGCATTGTTACCATTGATAGATGTTGATACGGATGAGGTTTGAACTGAATGGAAATTACTTTAACAAGATGAAGATGTTCGATTCTCGTTAAACAAAAACGAAACAATAGACAATTATTGGAATCATATTTTTTCGCTAAAGACTACTTCTAACGGCAGATACCCGGTTTTAAAATACGTTGTCCAAAATGCTTCGGCTATAACTCATGGGAGTGCAGGTTTTGAGAGAGTTTTCTCTAAATCGGGTCAAATTCTAACGGATAAAAATTCGAATATGATTGTACGAACACTTAACGCTAAACTAGTAATTGTTGACGGGTTAACGCAGTATAGCTTCCAAATTCACAATGTACCATTCACTGAGGATCTTTTAAAATATGCGCGACATGCTCATCAATCACACTTAGGAGAAGAAAAGCGACTTGTCTCAGAAAATCTTGCTAAGCAGGCTGCCGAAGCGGAACGAAGTGCTATAGAAAAGGCGTTGTTAGCTAATATTAAAAAGGAAAAAAGGACATTGCAACTTTACAGGCTGATCTAGAAAATGCCGAAAAGGCGTACGTTGAAGCTACAAAAAATTCTGATTTAATACAAAAAACATTAAAAGGTGTCGTAGGTAAGGATCAATCAGGCGTTGTGGTTCAGGAACTTATGATGAGTTTAGAGAAGTTGCGTACTAAAGAAAAAGAAAAGCGAAACAAGGTATATCAATTGCGCAAAAAAATCGAGAAAAAGAAGTCTGAATTAAATAGGTCTGCTATATTAAGAAAAAAAAGAAACTATCTATTAATTAGAAGAGGTCGTTTTGATGCAATTATATTTTTTTAAGAGATACTGATATGCAGAAATGATGTATCAAATGTTTCTTACACAAACAAAAACCTCTTTCGTCCCACAGCGATCAGTTTTTACAGGATAAGCTACCCTTTAATCAATGACAATTATATAATAATGATCAATAAAATAATCATATCTGACAGAGTGTCATCGTCATAAGAATTATCCATTAGCTCCGATGTGTTGCCAATGATTCCTTCTATTTGGTTAGCCAACGGATCGTCCTTTACGGGATTGCTTCCACCACCTGTTGAAAACAATAGAAATGAATTTATAATTCAGGTTAATGCAAGTGATCAATAATTTGTGACAATTTTATTTTACCTGTTTTAAAAGTTGCTTGCCGTAAGGAACTGAGATGCTTTCTCGTATTTCTTTTTAAGTTATCCCAGAATCCTTTAAGTTTCTCAGCAGGACGATGCTCTGGGGACAAGCCTTTCGCGTTGAATTCGTTGCAGATTTTGTCCCAAGCCTGCAATTTTTGCTTGCTGCACACAGCATCTGTTCTTTTATTTTCTACAATTTTCTTCTGAAAACGAAAAAATCCTATACATATTTGCGATATTATTATTTACTCACATCAGCTAAGTTTTCCGCCATGTTCAAAAAATATAATTTTCTCCTTTTCTTGAGAGAACACCACTTCACTTTAATCACTTTTTTACTATTATTGTGGAGACGCTTCGGTAAAACAAGTAAACTACACGTAATTTGTGACGTCAGCGGTATATTTGGCGTGCGAACACTAGTTTCGTGACTCAGCCAAACAGAATCGCTAAATCTATTTCAACATAAATAGACCGAACTAGACATTATTGCGGACAGTGTATACGGTTAGCTAAACCGGGGGTAAAAATTCATGGTGAAACGCTTCGCAAGATAATCATGATTAACCCGTTCGTTAAAAAATATAATCATGATTAGCTGACCATGAATTTAATCAGAGATGGTGGAATCGGCCCTAATCCACGAGGTGTGGCCATTGAATAACGAGACTGGTGCTGTTGTAAAACATTTTATTTTGATTTCATACATACCAATTTATTATCACCTTCAATATACACCCCTCCTCTAGCCCTACAAGTCTCCATGCGAACTTTCATTGTTTGAAACAGTGCTGGAAGTCTTCTTCTGTCAGCTCCTTCAGGACGCGTGCCGCTTTCTCTTTCACAGCGTCAACGGACTCAAATCTTGTTCCTTTTAATGCAGATTTCACCTTAGGAGACAGATAGAAGTCGCACGCCGCAAGATTCTGCAAATAAGGCGGATGGTCAAACACTGAGATGTTGTACTTGGCTAGAAACTTCTTGACAGACAATGCGGAATGAGCCGGCGCATCCCAGTAAAAAGAAACTGATTGGGACGAATTGAGAAGAATTCGCCAGGAGCCCCCGTGAATCTTGATTTGCGACAATGTCGAGTTGGATATGGTGATGAATTCGTATAAATTCGTGAAAAGTAATAAAGTCTTCAAATATCCTATTCGCCCGAATTCAGCGAACAATTTTTAGGGGATCTAATTCATTTGAATGCGTCAACACGAATTATTTTCAGTGTCCGCCAATTCATTTTAATTCGCGAGATTTTAAGTCAAGCCCCAATTCGTCAGAATTCGTCAGCGCGAATACAGTTAGAGACTGGCCTATTCAATCGAATTCGTAAGCTATAACCAACGCTCTCGGCATAAAGGATCTGTTGTAAATAAATATAAATGAGTCCCGTAGCTCAGTGGTCGACCTCTGGACTTTATACACTTGAGATCGCTGGTTCGAGTCTCGAGGCATGCAATTCTTATTATATTTTTTCCAAATGACCTCGACCACGAATTAAGGCGAATTGATACGCATTCAATTCGCTCTGACTCAATTCGTTTCAACATATCAGAAAGCGGAATTCGGGCGAATTTAAACATGTTAATACACCGCAATCCTCCCAAATTAGTTCTTTTACTGGGATTTTCTTGGTGCAGAACCCATGATTTGTCACGGAGTTCAGCAAGAACGTGAAGGTAGTAATGTTGATTAATAGTTTGACCTTCAGGAATCCAGTTCAAACCAGATTATCGATTTTTTCGATACTCTCATCCGTTTTTGACGTGGAAGGGCGACCCGGGCGTGAATCATCTTCCACACCTCTTCTCGGCCATCTTATAAACTTACTACTTAGAAGATTATAAGTTTCAGTAGCGGTTTTTCCAAGTTTCGTGTGGAATTTCACAACAATTCGTTACTCTATTATTACACTTAACATTTTTCCAGCGAAACCAAAAAAAAAAAACAACTCTAATGCGAATGAAGGCTACGGCCATGATCCAAACCACTCATGGTCTAGCCGAAAGACGTTCCATTTTCGTCCAACTCGCGCATACCAGCTTCACGGCCATCTTGGTTACCATTCAACACAGCCGCCAGCTGTACACTTATTCAATATGGCGGTGTAGCTGGTATCGTTGCTGATTGGCTGTAATTTTTTTTACTTGCGCGTGGCTATACCTTGTATGAGTTGGATCATGGCTACGGCTATACGGATTTGTTTACAGAAGCGAGAGGTACTGCATTCGAAAGAGAAGGCTTCAGGCTAAACAGCTGTCGGTCGCTGATGTTTGGCGCATGCGTACTTCTTCTGTAGCAGCGCCAGTCTCGTTATTTAATAGCCACACCTCGTATAAATAGTAATAATTAAATATAAGTGAAAGGGGAGTATGTATACTTGAATATAAATAAAGAATATAAATAATCTGGGCTATAAAAGGGATTAGGTTTTATGGCATTGCATTCTATTCTTGGACCCCTAATAAAAGGATTATCCTTCGAACCCAAGCTCTGATGATTTTTGAACATTTTCTCATGATTTCTGACGTTTTCTGACGATTTCTGTCGAGAAACGTAACAAAATTGGTCAGAAATGGTCGGAAGTCCTGACTCTTTCGGATAATTACTGACTTTTTTTTAGTGGGGTTACGGCACGGTATGTGCGCGATCATACATTTTGCGACTTGTGAAGAACAAATTGTAGATCTTCTTGCTGAAGGATTGACTTCACAAATTTTGGATGATCTGCAACCGCCCATAGTGTTCAGTTTGCTTTTCCTAATTTATCTCTTTAAGTAAAGGGTGGCGAAAGTATCGGATAGGAAATCCTTCCGAACCAATCCGAATAACTCCGGAATCTGTATCCGAACCAATCCGAGTCAATTCGTACCAATCCGAAAAAGTTCTACATTTCGTTTGACCCAAATCGTTTAAAAATTATTCCGACTCAATCCGGTTCAATCCGAAGTTCAAAACGAACCAATCCGAACCAAAGTTTCAATCCAAATGAATCCGAATCAATCCGAACTCGGATTGATATACACTGCATTTTCAATCCGAATGAATCCAAATGAATCCGAGTTCGGATTGAATTGGATTCATTCGGATTGAAAATCATTATAGGCCAATCCGAGTTTGGATTCATTCGGATTGAAAATATGGTTCGGATTTATTCGGATTGAGTCGGATTAATTTTTGACCGTTTTGGATCGAACGAAATGTAGAGATTTTTTCGGATTGATTCGGATACAGATTCCGGAATGATTCGGATGACTTCGGATTGGTTTGAAAGGAATTTCTACCCGATACTTTCGCCAGGGTGTCTTACCGATTTTTTTAAGAAGAATTTAAAACTAGTCGGGGAAAGTCCGGGAAAACCTGACGCAGTCTGGCAGTTTTCGATAAAATAAAGTTGAAGTTATTTTTATTGTTTTTCCGAGGATTCAACAATTTTTTGAAAAGTCATTCTTTTTATTTGGAAAATTTAACTATTTTGTTGAAAATTCGTCTTTTTGGGATCAAAAATTCAACTACATATTTAGTAACAAATTAACTTTTTGTCAAAAATTCATATTTTGGTGATGAAAATTCAACTGAAACCATTCTTGGTTGAAAACTGAACAATTTTGTTGAAAACTCGTCTTTTTGGGATGATAATTTATCTATCCTGGTATAAAATTGCATCTTTTTTGGGTAAAAATGATAAATGTTTGGTTAAAAATTAATCTTTTGGTTGATGATTCAACTAACTGGTTGAAAATTCGTCTTTTTTGATTGAATTCAACTGCTTTTGGTTTGCAATTAAAATTTTTTTTGATTGAAATAGTAGCTATTACATTTTTCGTTCAGAATTTAATTTTTTGATTGAAAATTCAACTAATTAGTTGAACGTGGAACTTCTTTGTTAAAAATTAATATTTTGGGTTGATGATTCATTATTTTAATTAAAAAACCTCTTTTTTATGTTGAAAATTCCTCTTTCGCTGTATGATATTAATTTTCGTTGGTAACTAATTAATCTTTTTGGTTGAAAATTAACTTTTTAAACTGATAATTGAATGATTACATTTTTCGTCGGAAATGTATCTTTTTCGATAGAAATTTAATTTTCTTGCCTGATAATTCACCTGTTTGGTTTAAAATTGAACTATTTCGTTAAAATATTATTTCGTTAGCCTGTAAATGAATTTTTTAAAGTAAAGTTGATCTGTTATAGGTGAAAATTCAACTATTTTGTTGGATATCCGCATTTTTGGTAGAAAAGTGATCTCATTAGTTGAAATTTTATCTTTCTGGTTAAAAATTCATTTATTTGGATAATAATTAAACTATTATGTTGAAAATCCGTATTTTTTGTTGTTGAAAATTTATCTTCTTCAGTTAATCATTCATGTATTTTGTTGAAAATCTGTCTTTTGTGATACTAAATTCATCGTTTGGGTTGAAAATTCAACTACTTGTCTAATACTTCATTTTTTTGGTTAAAGATTAAACATTTTTGTCGACAATTCATTTCTTTGGTTGGAAATTCACGTAATTTCTTGAAAATTGTTCTTTTTTTTGGTAGAAAATTATTCTTCTTGGTTGAAAATCTATTTCTTGGTTAGAAATACATGTCTTTGGTTGAAAATGAGTTTTTTTTATTGAAAATTAATATTTTTAACTAAAAAATTGAACTGTTCAATTTTTTGTCAGAAATTGATCTTTTTCGATTGAAATCTAATTTGATTAGTTGAAAGATAATCTTTTTGGTTAAAAATTTGTTCTTTATAAATAGAATTTTTTGTTTTTAACTAAGATTATAATCATTCTAGTTTTAATTTAAAATTGATATTCTTAAGTTGAAAGTTCATCTTTTGGGTTGAAAATTCATTTTTTGTTCTCGTTAAAGATTCTTCATCTTAGTTGAATTTTTAAAACTTAAAATGTAAATATTTCATTTTTTCTTGAAAGTTTATCTCTTTTAGTTTAAATTTAACAAATTTGGTTGAAAACTCGTCTTTTTTGAGTAGGAAATTCAATTATCTTGGTAGAAAACGCATATTTTTGGGTTAGATATTCAAATTTTTCGTTAAAAAATAATATTTTCGGGTTGAAAAATGAACTATTTTGCAAAAAATTCGTCTTTTCGACTTGAGAATTCAATATTTTGGATGATGTTTTATTTTTCATTACTGTATAACAATTTTTTCTTGGTTGAAAATTTAACTCTTTTGTTGAAAATTCCTCTTTTTCAGGTGAATACAATTCTTCGACTTTTATTAAATTATGAATACAATCATGATTAAAACCTTAGCAACAATTTTTCCTTTTTTCAGATAACACATAAATTTGAAAAAAACGGCAGAGGTTTAAGGAAAATTACCTTTAGGCAGAACAAGGATTTAAGCATTCTCATCCTAGATCCTTGTGTCAAAGTAGAAATATCATTCCAGAAAAAAGAATGGATTCAGAAATAGTTTCTCGTTGGCAGCGATATAAATTTTATATTTATTGGTACGAACACACTGTGTAAACAGGGTCGCCGGTAAACTTCTTTTTCAAAATTACCTGACTGTCGCCTGATTTTTCCCTGACCATTTTTTCATTTTCCCAGACCATTAATACTCAGAGACCAGCATTTCAATCTTGTAACATTTTTAATGCAGAATCTTTTATAGACAAATAAAATCTTTTTTAAACTTTTTTTTGACTGCATCTAAATTTTCAACTACAAGATGAATTTTCCAACCAAACGGATGAATTTTTATTTTCAACAAATGAAGATTTTTCAGCCAGGAAAGAATAATAATTGTCATGAGGAAGCAATTGTAAAAAGGAAAAGGAAATAGTAATAGAAGACCCTAACCAATTTTTTAGTTGGCCTGACCATTAATATTCAAAGACCAGAATCTCAAACTAGTAACATTTTGAACATAGAATCTTTTGTATTAGGAATAGAACAATTTCAAATTATTTAAAAACAATTCAATTTATTATCATTGACAGTTATTTAAAGTGTCTCTTATAGCAATTTCCTGAACTTAACTTCCCATCAATTTTTGAATGAGTGACAATACCGCTGGCTACTTTCCAATCTTCCATTCTGGCTCTAAAAGTTGGTCCTCCTAAGGGTTACGACTCATGGGCCGCCCACTCATTTGTTTAATCCAACTACGAGCCAGGGAAGTGTACCCTCATTAGAAGCTCAAGGATTTCATTAGTCTCAGCAATTTCACCTGAAGGCAATATTAATACTTTCAGTTGATATTATGAGTTGCTTCTCAAGGTTCTCTGAAGTCTAGCAGTGTCAAGTATTCTCGATTCCCTGAAAATACCTCCTCCATGAGCCCCTGATGGTTGCCCTGTACAAGTCCCAATTCCTATTCTTTTTAGCCCTGTTAAAAAGACGTCGAGTGTCCTTTTTCAGGTCCTCCAGTCTAGGATTCCACCAGGGTGCATCCCTGTCTGTTTTCTTAATACGAAGAAAACAATTTTGTTCATACGTTTTTGTATTATGTCGACAGAAAATTCTATTTGTTTGAGACTTGATTCTGCCCGGTATAGCGCCCAGCCATCTGTTGAGATCCTCCCTTCACGGAAAATAATTTTGGGCGACCGCTGTACTTATACATACCGCTGCTGAGCTGAACACACGAGCACCAGCGCGCCCTATGTTCCAGACGCCTACTCTCTTATATTGAGAACGCTACGATCCGACAGAGGGGCGAATGACGCGCCAAACTTTTGGAACAACAGCAGACCCAGAACTCAGTGAGACGGTTGCGTTATTTTCTGGAAACGATAACTATAGATATAATAGGAAAACTCCAATTTCGTGAAAACTGTCGATTTTAATAGGGTCTCTCTTTTTAATTCGGAGCATGGAAATGTAGAAGTCGGATCGACTACTGCAGCACGTTTACGTTCTCTCGTTTGGGACAACAGTGTTCCCAGATATAAGAGAGGAACGTTGTACCACACTTTAAGGCCGCCGCTGCACGAAAAATGGCGCTGCTGTCGCGTTAAAGTCTTAGTTGTGTTGCTCTACTACACTGGACGCAACAGTTGTCATAAATTTCTTTCCGTGTGTAAGTATCCTAGTCAGTTGCTTTAGGGTTCCTATACCTTCGAACTTTACGTCTATCAGCTATCAAGAAGAAGAATATCTGTCTATAATCCGATAGGGATCTATCCGACGGTACTTGCCATTTCCTGAACACTTCGCTAACACATATCGAACATAAGGTCAAATCCATTACCTCGCGATATCTAGATGTGACGAAGGTAGGTGTATTACCCTGATTCAATAAATTTAAATCAGTAGTTAAAAGGTAATCTAATGAACACTCACTCTTCTGTTTGGTGTCTTTACTACCCCAAGTCGAATGATGTGAGTTAGCATCATATCCGCTGAGCAATGGCCGTCCTTCAATGCAGCAGTAGTTGAACAGGTTTCACCATTTTCCATGTCGTGGGTCCTGGGAGTCAAATGATAGGTACGCTGAGCAAATCACCATATGTGACCGTCCGCGAAGAAAGGGACCTAATGCGTCAAAGCTGAATTTTACAGGACGGGCGATCGTAGCAGTGCTCCCAACGCGGGCACCTTCCACTACTGCGCATGCGATGCATAAGGCGCTTCATTGGCTGCCGTTCGCGCGCTTATTTAAAATGTTAAAAAATACAAATTTTTTTATATTTATTATTATTCATCAAAAATAATTTGTTTAACATGTTAAAGTGGTACGTGGATGGGTTTTAATATATTCTGAGCATAAGGTTATAAAAAATAAAAAAAAAGATTACATTAAATAACAGGATATTTTTTATTTTCGGAATATTCATTTTATTTTTTAACCTAATGCTCAGAATATATTAAAAAACCATCCACGTACCACTTGAACATGTTAAAATATAATTATTTCTAATAATTAATGATAAATTTAAAAAATGATATTTTCAACATTTCAAACAAGCGCGCGAACGGCAGCCAATAAAGCGCCTTATGCATCGCATGCGCAGTAGCGCAAGGTGCCCGCGTTGGGAGCACTGGATCGTAGCAGAGCCCGCAAGCCAGGATTTGAGTAGTGGGGATGCGTCTACGAAAAGCACCGCCTCCACTTACCACTACACTTTTAGGCACGAACCAGTGGAGCTCACGGACCCGTCGCGTACAGCTGTAGTGATAAGTGGTGGGGCTGGTTTTCGTAGGCCTCTCGTTCGGTCTCCGCGTACGCTTATCATGCCTATGTTTGTAGCTTAATAAGAAGAAAAGTAATTAACTTAAAAAATTTATGATTATTGGAAATTAAAGAGTAACTTAGAAACTATCAATTGGCGTAAGAAAATGAAAATCGATTTTTTCCGCATTATGTCCCTTTCTTTGCGGACGGTCACATATGTTGTCTCTAGAAAATAATCTTAGTAATCCCATGAATGTATTATCGCCTCTGAAATAAAGTGCTGCCCTAGGTGTTTCTATGGAACTATCATAAATGACTGATCCGCTCTTATTATTTAATCCTCTAACTTTAGCCTTGCAAGCCCAAGGTTCTTGTATTAAGGAAAAAACCGTTTGTACTGCTGTAAATCCTTTGCTTAAGATATGAGACGCTCCTTCAGCGTGGTGAAGGTTTATCTGGATAATATCGAGTTCCGTCCAAGGTTGTAATCCGCCAACAGCTTCAACGAGCCAAGTTCGGGACACTTCGTCCGAACAGATGACGATAAAAGTATTTTTTTTGAAGCGGCAATCTTCAAATCTTAGGATGACTTCTCCAGGTTGCACCCCATCGATTTTCTTCTCTAATGCCGCTTCAATTGTCTTGACCTGATCGTCTTCGAGTTTGGTTGTTGGAAATCCCTCGGCGATTATGGCCACGTTCTGGCGACTTTGAAGAGCCTCGCTATAAGAGACTGTTGGACCTCTCAGCCACATCTTCTTCTGTTTCCTGATTTCATTCAGTGTGTTGCTGTCAGAATGATCCCTCTCTGAAGACCCCGCCTGGCTAGTTGTTGCGAGCCATTGATTTAACAATTGGCATTTCAATCTCTTCCTAGCAGCTCTCGGCAATCTAGCTCGTCGTGGGTTTTCCGTTTGGTTTGACCCCCCACCCCCCGGCAATAGTATCGCTAGGGTTAATACCAGATGGTTTCCCACTTATAGTTTCCAACTTCACAGGGAAAGATGATTCTTCCAAAGGGCTCTTTTTTTCCAGAACTCATTTTGTTTCCGCTAGAGAAATATTTTGTAAATTTCTACAGAGCCTCGCTTGTAGAGAGAAGGCAATTTTACTCTGAGAGGTCGCCCGGTATCCCAGAGACACTGTATAGGTCACATTACTCTAGTAACATTCAGCCCTCGATACGGTAGTTCACGTCTTGTCTTAGGGAGCTTTTTTGGGACGAGAGCCTCTCGATTTTCGATGCTCAGTCGAATTCACGTTAATACTTCCACCCTGCTAACCACAAAGTCTTATCCATCAGGGTCGTCCCCTTTGCGGTCGTCGCTACCCGCGGAAGTTCTTAGAACTCCTCACCGCGGCTAGGTAATGCAGATCCCTTCATTGGATGGTGTGTTAGACGGTTTATCAGGGACCTACTATACCGATCGATGACTGATTCCTAGTCGCGACCACACCTAAAATTACACGCATGCGCAATCTAATACTGTAGATTGAATCATCTACATTTTGTGAATTTGAATTCACGCGCTTAGACTAGCTGATGCGTGGGCCAATTTGAATTGTTGACAAGTAAATAACTATCTTCAAAAGATAGCAAAATTGTAAAATTAGTCCGTATTAGCAAAGATATTAGTTCCTAGATGCGGCAAGGGATTAGTAGGGCCACATACCGGTAGTTGGCGCTCCAGGCAAGTTTGTGGTCGTTGCATATATATATATAATATATATAGCGATCATTCCAGTGTTACGGACACATACCTGTAGAGGCGCTGTGACAGCCGCTTATTTTCGTGGCGCCAAGTCGTAGATTTTTAAATCCATATTTTTAATAATCTACTTTTCTTCCAGAAATTAGGGAAAATATAATTAGGACGATAATCAAAGAGTTCATTTAAATTACTGAAAACTGATACGCTGTTGTATAAGTCCTTAAAATGTACATATTTAGTAACTGTGCCTTTATATCTTATCCAAAATTATTCCTATTGTTCTATAAAAGTCCAAATTGTTCAAAATCCCGATATTATTCTTCCTTCTCAAAAAGTTTTGAATAATAATTTAGATATATTAAGAACTTCTGTTAAAATTTGGACTTTTGAAACACAATGGATCCATGGACCAACCAAAAATACCGAAAAAATCTATACCCAATACATAAATTGATGGAAAGTAAAAATACCGAATTATAAATGTCAGAATTTTTAAAATGATAAAATCAAATTTCATTGAATTATAACATTTTAAAATTGTACAATTAACAAATAATAATCAGGTAAATGAATTAGTAAATATTTCTAATAAGTAATTCCTTAATTACATTTTCAGATTCAAATCTAAAAAAAAAAAAAAAATCAATGAAATCGAGTTCACTTTTTATCGGACAATTTTTTAATTTCTCCAAAATTTTATTTTGTGAATTGAAGAATTTTTGGGATATTTAATAATTTCTTATTTGTACAATTCTGAAATTTTATAAATCGTTAAATTTGGATTTCGGAAACTTGAAAATTAGGCCACATAAAATTCGGTATTTTTAATTTATTCGTCAATAAATTTGTCAATTCGTGTAATAGGGATTCATTTCTTTTCGGTATTTTCGGTTAGTCTCTGAATCCAATAAAATATATCTTTGCACAGGATTCAAGAAAGTAACATTTTCAATGAAGTACAACATGAAAAGAATATTTCTTTTCGCATCTGTCAATTTTTTCTCGTTAAAAAAAACCATAAAAAATATAACAGCTAATTATTTAAACTAAAAATAACTCAATATTGAAATTGAATTTTCACTGAGTAAAATTTCAGAATTAATTACAACATTATTTCTAAAACATTATAATTCCTATCGGCTACGCATTCGTTTCAGGATACATTTTTTTTATTTGAAAAATAAATTTTTAAAACAAAAAAAGTTCAATAAATTTGAAAAAAATTATCTTTCCATAGGAGTTATAATTGCTTAAAATTAGCTTGGTTAATTCTGAAAATCCATTTTATGAAAAATTTCGTTTATATTCAATTAAATACAATTTTCATTTATAAATAAATAATAAAAATAATAAAATATATAAATTAATAATGTTGATAATTTTGATTAAAAATGTCAATTGTTTATATTATATTATATTATCTATTTATTTATTGTTTATATTATTTTACGAAAAAAAATTTATAAAGAAGACCACGTGGTAAATTTAAATACCGTAAAAACCCTTTTTTCACTCAGGAGGTCTCAAAACGTAGAGCGATATGTCAAAAAGCCTTTTAAACTCGTAACACTTAAATGTACATATGTATATATAGCTGTATATAGTTATGAAATTAAAAATTAATCATTAATTTTAAGCATAGTACGTAGTTTAGAAAATAAGTTGAAAACCAAAAAAACCACGAAACAAACAAAAAAAATTAGAAATAAGTTGCTTTCCTACTAATAAGTGCATTTTTTTCAGGAAAAAACATAAGAAAAAATTGGTTTTAAATTCACGAATTTTTATAAAATATCATACAAATAACATTTTTTTCTTATGTGATAAGTCGTGGCATTTGACTTAACCCATTTTTCCCTCTCAACGGATTGTTCACCTTGGCGCATGGGGTAATCCTTAAATTAAGTTGTATTCGGTAAAAAATTTAAATTCAGGGACACAACTTCCCAATTATTTTTTATCTCTAAAAATTATGTTTAAATCATTCCAATTTATTTGCCATTTTATTTTGTTTTTAATAGACATACAAAATACCTATTTATTAAAAAAAAATTAATACTTCATTCATTAATATAGTACTGCCAGAGTACTGCATAATTTATGGGATACTCCTGGTGAGAAGGCTCAGCAAACTGTGGAGATTTAATATATCATTTCATTTTATTTATTTAACTTAGTTTTAAATTAAATTTTACTATTTATGATAAAAATAACAGTCTTCTTTTTAATTTCTTTTAATATTCTCTCCACCGTTGAGGCCAAGAAACAATCCAAATACTGTCATTTTTAATTTATAGTAATAAAAATCCGTATTTTAATTAATATATCTGTTAATCCGTTTTAATATGTTGAAAAAACCTAATATACGTAAATTTGTAATATAAAATAAGACTCATCAAAATAAAACAAATTTTGCTTAATTTTTCTACCGTCTACTTGTCATTTACTTCACTAATTCGAATAATGCTTCATTTACTCAAATTATAGATATAGATTTAATTTGACAAATAAATAAAATATTTTTTGTTCGACCAAAATTTTGTTTATTAAAGTAGATTGATATTTATTTGAAACTATTTTTTTAAATTGTTTAGATTCAGTATATATATAATTATTGTTTCGGTATTTTTTATTAGTCCCAAAGAAGATGATTTGAAAGATTTAATCTATTAATTAACATTTTTCAATTAGTTTTAAAATATTTTGTTAAAGCCTTGTAAGAAATTCAACTTGGTATATGTATAGTGGAATAAGTATGCCAAATTTGATCAATTTATCTGTACACGTTCACCAGATATTGCACGATCGTAAAAACTAAAAAGCTTGACATACATACACTCACACATGCATACTACCGGACAATTTTTCAGGACGTCAAATTATATATATTCCTCTTGCAATATATTCAGAAAAACCGTTTTTTGGAAACTGGATTTTGACACCACTACAAAGCTTCCTCTATGAGGAAGTAATTGCCGAAAATAATATGGAACCGAATTATAAATGGACAAATGTTAAAATTTCCAATATCCAAATTTATCGAATTATAAAATTTCCTAAAATTAATTTAATTTCAATAATTGGATGAATTAATTATTCAGTATATATATATATTAAATAATTAATTTACCTCATTATTTAAATACAAATAATTTTATTCAATTTTATAATTAGGTATTTTTATTTTTCATCTACTTGTGTATATGGTATTTATTTTTTGGGTATTTTTGTTTAGCCGCAATAATTTATTATAATCGATTAATTAATTATGTTAGTCAAAATAATTATAATTAAAATATTTATATTCGATAATTTGAAATTAAACGAATATAAATGTTGAGAATTTAATAGTTATGGAAAATTAAATAATTCGTGAATTTTAATTTTCCACATTTTTTCACTTCTTACTCATTATTTTTTATCTGTTTCGTTAGTCCCATTTCTTTTTCAGCTCTGCCGCCTTGGGAATAGTTCATAGCACTGGGTTGAAGTTTCAGACGTTCAGTCTGATGAACTTTTTTTTTTACATTTATTGTATTAAAAATATGAAAAAAGTTCCCAAAACCATTTTATTTTTATTTATTTGCTAGCAGAAATTTACCTAGCGTTGCCCGGGATTTTAAAAGATTTGTAGTGACTTTCAGGATTTTTAAGGGATTTTAAGAGATTTTAAAGGATTTCACCAGATTTTAAGTGACTTGATGGAATTATATTTTAAGTCATTTTAAGAGATTTACAAAAGATTTAAAGGATTTGAACCATTTTATGGGTTTTAAGGGATTTTACTTGATTTTAAAGATTTTAAAGGGATTGCAAAAGAGTTTAAAGATTTTCAAGAGATTTCATTATATTTCGAGAGATTTGAAAGAATTCTAAGAGGTTTTAAGAGATTTCAAAATATGTAAAACGATTTTAAGAGATTTATAGAAAATTTAAAGGATTTTAAAGAATTTTATTTAACTTTAGGCAATTTCAACGGATTTCAAGAGATTTTTAAAAAATTTAAGATTATTTTGTAAATCTCTTAAAATTATTTAAAATATATCAAAATCCCTTGGAGTTCATTAAAATCTCTTCCAATTCCTGAAAATTTGTTAAAATCACTTAAAATATCTTAAATCTTGTGAAATCTCTGAAAAAAACCTCTTTTTCAACTCTTTTAAAATTCTTTTTAAATCCCTAAAATCAATTAGCATCCCTTGAAAATTCTTTTAAATCCTTTAAAGTCTTTTTATCCCTTGAAATTTCTTTAAAACACTATAAATCTCTTGAAATCCTTTAATAATTTTTGAAATCTTATTAAATCTCTTGAAATCTCTTGAAATTCCTTAAAATTAATTCAAGATCTTTTGCAATCCTTTAAAGTCTCTATAAAATTCCTTTAAATTCTATGAAATCTCTTAAAATTCCAGGTGACGCTGGGTAAATTTCAGCTGGTAAATAAATAAAAAATGTTGGTTTTAGAAACTTTAGAACCTTTTTTTTGTTTTTTTTTTTATTCCAAGAATTAAAAAAAAATTGTCAGATTAGACGTCTGAAACTTCAACCCAATGTTCATAGCTAGCCTGGGAGGTCTTTTTGCTCGCTAAGCTCGCACCACCGACGGTGACTCATTCACATTTCACACGATTTGACGCGGTTGCCATGGAAACAATGAAAAGTTGAAGAGGGCAGCACCTCAATGTAGGCTAGAAAGTAGTGACATATAGATATTCGGCGTCCCCACTCCTGACCCTTGCCGCATCTAGGTACTAATATCTTTGGTATTAGCTTCCATCGGTCATTTCGATTTACCAACAGTCGGTAATGCAGGTATCTGTGTAAACTGGTTCAACGTTCTGCTTGCGCACTGGGAATCCCCCAAATTCCAAGGGTGTTCCCCTGTTTCTGCAAGTGTCGCGCGTCTATACTTTATGAACAAAAAAAGCAGCTGAAGAAAAATCAGTGATCAGCCGTTACCAATTATTAAATAAAATAAAATAAATAAAATAAAAGTTTTTTTTTTTAAATTTAACAAATTAATTAATTAAGGAATTTAAAACTAGTCAGGGAAAGTCAGGGAATGTCAGGTGATCTTTCAACCAAAATAGATTTTAAATAAAAAACAGTTGAAATCCACACAAAAAAACGCAAAGTTTCAAGAAAATAGTTGACTTTTGAACCATGAAGGACACTTTTCAACAAAATTGTGTAAGCTTAAACAAAGTAGATACATATTCAACAAAATAGTTAAATTTTCAAACAAAAAGTCCAATTTTAGACAAAAATGGAATATTTACATTTTCAATTTTAAAAATGTATTGTTTACCTCCAAAAAAGAAATTTTTCCAAAAAAGCAGTTAACTTTGCAACGAAAGATATAAATTTTGAACTAAAATGATGCATCTCCAACCAAAAAAGTAAATTTTTAACGAATCAGTTCAAATTTCAACCATATGTTGAATTTTCGGAAAAACAAAATGAATTTTCTACCAAGAAAATAAATTTTTCACCAAAAAGACGAATTTTCAACAAAATACATGAATTTTTAACAAAAAAGTCAAATGTCAACCAAACAGATCAATTTTCAACCAAAAGCATGACTTCTCAACCAAAAGGATTAATTTTTTACAAAAAAAGACGAGATTTCAACAAAATACATGAAGTTTCAGTAAGAAAATATTTTTTTAAACGAAAAAACAACGATTTTTCAACAAAATAGTTCAATGTTCAACCAAAAAGATAAATTTTCAAGCAACAAGATGAACTTTATACCACAAAATATGAACTTTTAACAAAATAAATGAATTTTTATGCAAATAATTGCCTTATTAACAAAATAGATCAGCTTTTAACCAAAAAATAAATTATTAAACAAAATTTTTTATTTCCTATCAAAAAAACGACATTTCTACAAAATATATGCATTTTAAAATAAGAAAGACCAATTTTTTCAAACAATGAAATTGTTCAATTTCCAGTGTTAAAAATTCATTTTTAAAAACAAAAAAATGAATTTTCAAGAAAATTGTAAAAATTTCAACTAAAAATAAATTAATTTAAAAAAAAAGACGAATTATTAACGAAAAAAATAAATTTTCAAGTAAAAAAGATAAATATACACCCAAACATTTTAATTTTTTCTTATTAGAGGATAAATTTTCAACAAAAATGGAAGAACTACATTTTTAATTTGAAAAATGGATATTTCACGAAATATAGTTCAATTTTCGACCAAAAAGATGAATTTTCAACGAAAATTATCGCATCTACAAACAAAATGTGAATTTT
>CAKNYM010042979.1:0-18411 GCA_932195095.1 Andricus curvator | reverse complement strand
TTTTTAATCCACATAATTCAGCATAATTAAGGCAATCCACTTGTCATCCAATTTAATCCACCTGTAATCCAGAGTAATCCATTTTTAATCCACATAATTTGGCAAAATTAAGGTAATCCACGTAATACACTTGTAATTCAAATTAATCTACCTGTAATCCAGGTAATCCATTTTTAATCCACATAATTCGGCATAATAATTATTTTTCCCTCCGACTGGCATATTTTCTGTTTTCACAAAAGAATATCGTTGAAAATAAAAGAAAGTCAACGTATTAAAATGGCTGCTAGGTCAGATTCATCTAAAAAAGAGGAGGAACAATTATGTTTTTTTTATGGAGATAAATTTTCCTTTACAGAAATATGTTCCTCAAAACGAAATTTGCACACATTGATCGTGATTGGGCAACCAAGCATCGTTTCCTTAGACGGTATTGCAGAATTGATTAACCTACGCGAATTATGGGTTGTGGAATGTCAAATAAAGGTGATGTTTATAAAAATATTTATAAAATTTTTAATACGGAAAAAATAATTAGAAAATGTGTTTTCTTTAGGAAACAGCGAGCCTGGAGGGATGCAAAAATCTGGAAAAACTCTACTTGTATTCAAATCAGATTGAGAAAATTCCCAACATTATTCATTGTGAACGTCTCACTGTTTTAAATTTAGCTGGAAACTGTATTGACCGACTTAGGGTTGGTGGACATTCTAATTTCATATTCAGATTTTTTTTGTTTCAAGCATTATTATATTATATTTTATCAAAATAGTTTCGGGAGTTCCGTCCAATTATTACAGAATTTTCGAGGCTTGGTGCTTTTGGAAGATCTCAATTTGGCTAATAACAATCTCAAAAGGCTCGTGGATGTTTTTCCACGAAGTGGAAATTTGCGTAGTATCAACTTTGCTGGAAATCCTCTCTTTGTTATGAAAGTTAGCAATTTTAGATACAATCTTTGAAAAAAGTTACCCTAGCGGACCGCGTGAACGGAAAGATTACGCCATTGCCTGACCGTAAAGTGACCGTTCCGTTCACACTCTCCGCTAGGGTAACTTTTTTCAAATATTGTGAAAAAATGATGAAAATATGCCCTAGCGGATCAAGTGAACGTAACCTTTATGTTCACGCGGTCCGCTAGGGTGTATTTTCATCCTTTTTACATTCATTTACAATTTTACATATAAAGCAAGACTCTTTTTGTTATCTTTTTACATTTATATTTATTTGTATTTATAGTGGAAAAATTACGAAAGGATAAAAATTTGCCCTAGCGGACCAGGTGAATGGATCAGTCACTTTATGGTAACGCAATTGCGTAACCGTTCCTTTCGCGCGGTCCGCTAGGGAATATTTTCATTCTTTTTCGCATTTAATTACAATTTCACATTCAACTCAACACTCTTTCCATCTTTTTACACATTCATATTTATTTATTTGTATTTCTAGTTCAAAAAATACCAATTAAAATTTGTGAGCGGCAAGCGGACGTGGAATATTGTCCGCCTGGTTGCCACTCACAGCTTTTAATTTGTAATTTTTGAATTATAAATATAAATAAATGAATAGGAATGTGTAAAAAGATGAAGAGAGCGTTGAGTTGAATGTGAAATTGTAAATAAATGTGGAAAAGGATTAAAATATTCCCTAGCGGACCACGCGAAAAGAACGGTTACGCAATTGCATCACCATAAAGTGACTGATCGATTCACTTGGCCCGCTAGGGCATATTTTTATCATTTCGTAATTTTTCCACTATAAATACAAATAAATATAAATGTGTAAAAAGATAAAAAGAATATTGTGTTATATGTAAAATTGTGAATACATGTAAAAAAGGATGAAAATACGCTCTAGCGGAGCGCGTGAACGTAACGGTTACGTTCACTTGATCCGCTAGGGCATATTTTCATAATTTTTTCACAATATTTGAAAAAAGTTACCCTAGCGGACCGCGTGAACGGAACGATTACGCAATTGCCTGACCGTAAAGTGACCGTTCCGTTCACGCGGTCCGCTAGGGCGTATTTTCATCCTTTTTTACATTTATTCACAACTTTACATATAACGCAACACTCTTTTTGTTTTCTTTTTACCCATTTATATTTATTTGTATTTATAGTTGAAAAAATTACAAAAGGATAAAATATGCCCTAGCGGACCAAGTGAATGGATCAGTCACTTTATGGTGACGCAATTGCGTAACCGTTCCTTTCGCGCGGTCCGCTAGGGAATATTTTCATCCTTTTTCGCATTTAATTACAATTTCACATTCAACTCAACACTCTTTTCATCTTTTTACACATTTATATTTATTTATTTATATTTATAATTCAAAAATTACAAATTAAAAGCTGTGAGCGGCAACCAGGCGGACAATATTCCACGTCCGCTTGCTGCTCACAGATTTTAATTTGTATTTTTTGAACTAGAAATACAAATAAATATGAATGTGTAAAAAGGTGATAAGAGTGTTGCGTTCTATTTGAAATTTTGAATAAATGAAAAAAATGATGAAAATGTGCCCTAGCGGACCAAGTGACTGAAACGGTCACTATGTGGTCACTTTACGCTCGGGCAATTGCGTAACCGTTCCGGTCCGCTAGGGTATATTTAAATTTTCTTTTCCAGGACATAAAATCACTACTGGGTCAAAAAAATTTGGAATTTGTTATTTTTGCTGATCCGTTATACGGAGAATGTCCTTTGGTCCTTCTATGTTATTATCGATATCACGTAATTAATTGTCTTCCTGTAATCAAAGAACTGGATCATTACGATGTATCTGATGAGGAAAGGCACCTTGCGAATCATTTTATTAGGTTTTCTAGAATTTGAAATTGAAATTAGAAATCCGATGCTATTTGAGAAGCTATCTAATAATTATTTTTACAGAGAGAAAAAAATGTTTTACAATGTCTTGTGGCACACGGCCTTGAATGAATACTGGGCAACACAAGAGGATAAATATCAGGAATATTACAAAGAAGTCTCGATTGTTAAAAGCAAACTTGAAATAGAGAAATTCCCTGACGTCAAATTTGAGGTATTTAAATTAATCTCAAAATATCATCTCATTAATATAATCTCTCAAAAGTACGGTCCAGTAGGTAGATTATAACGGATTATCTCAGTCAAGGGGGAAACGTTCGTCGCCCGACTCGCACCCGCTTACCTGCTACGTATACCCCCACCATACCCCACCATACGCCGCCATACCTGAGATCTTGAATTCAGTATCCATTGTACTTATAATCCCTTTGTTTTCAACACACATTGAAAACTTTGCAAATTTTACCATTTTAACGTTTCAAAAGTGAGATTTGACTGCAATTCTTGATATATCAATTTGCAATAATCCGTCTAGGAACATTTTCTATAAATTTAAAATGATTTAAATATTAATGCTTTTAATTTGAATTAAATAATTTTATCATCTAAAGTAATCCAGTTTTACAATTCATGTATTCTGTTGAAAATTCGTCGTTTTGATTTTTAAATTAATTTTGTTAAAAATTCATCTTTGTTTGGTGAAACTACTTTTTTTGGTTTGATTTTTTTTTTTTTCAATTGAAAATTAAATACTGTTTTTTATTAATCAACAAAGTGGTTCAACTTCCAAACAAGTAGTTGAATTTTCAACGAAAAAAGATGAGTTCTTAACGAAAAATTTAACAGTTGATATTTTAAGCAAGAACAGATTTTCATTTTAAATCAGAAACAGCTGAATCGAATGAAAAAGGACTAATTTTTCAATAAAACAGTAAAATCCTCGATCAAAGCAGATGAATTTTTTACCAAAACAGATGAATTTTCAACTAAATACATAAACTTAAAATAAAAAACATTTGTATTCCACCAACAAAAACAAATTTTAAAGAAAATATTTGAATCTTTAAGTATAATAGCTTAATTTTCCACCAAACAGTTGCATTTTTTACTCAAAAATTGATATTCTACAAAAAAAAACGAATTTTCAAAAAAAAAAATATATAAATTTTCAACCATACAGTTAAACTTCCTACCAATTTGTTGAATTTTTGAGCCAAAGATACGAGTTTTCTACAAAAACATTGATTTTTGAACAAAAAATTTCATTTTCAACCAAACAGTAAACCTTCATTCAAAAAAGAAATTTTCAGCAAAGTCGTTCGAGTTCTACCCGCGCAGATGAATTTTTAATTAAATGGTGTGTGGTTCTACCAAAATTTTCAAACAAAATAGTCGAATCTTCAAGCAAAAAAGAGTAGTTTTCAACCAAATAGTTGCACTTTTATCAAAGAAAGATGCAATTTCGACTGCAATAGATGAATTTTTAAATTAAAAGGGTAAGTTTTCCAAAAAATAGTTGGATTTGCAACATAACAGGTGATTTTTCAACAAAATAGTTGAATTTTTCAAACAAAAGTATCAATTTTTAACAAAATTGTTGAATTTTAATTCAAATAGTTGCCATTTTATCCAAGAAAGATGCAATTTCTATTAAAATAGATAATTTTTTTAAATTAAACAAATTTTCAAAAAATTATTTGAATTTCTATAAAAAAAAAATTCAGTTTGGCTTGTTAACAACTAAATATGAGTTTTAAATAAAAAGTGCATTGCACATTTTCCATCAAGAAACTTGAATTTTCAACCTAAAAAGACGAGTTTAAAAAAAAACAGTTGAATTTTCAACCAGACAGTCTTATTTTTTAATAAAGAATTATTATAATAATTTTTTTAATTTAATTTCATTTTACGCGCCTTCGAAGCTAAAAATCTTCAGATTTTAGAGTAATAAACTCCATCGGAAATGATTTCCAAACTGGAACCCAAAGGGACAACAGATTGATTTTATTGTCGGGAATACCGGTAATAAAATTTACAATTTTATTTACGATGTCCACTTTGAATATCTCAGGTATGCCAGCCTTCTAAAATATAATCCCAGGCAAGAACAAGCAAGCGAGGGGTAGCGCGCTGGACGCGATGGTGGGGGTATACCACTCAGGTAAGCGGGTGCGAGTCGGGAATCGCCCATAATACAAGGCGAGAACAAGCAAGCGAGGGGTAGCGCGTTGGACGCAGTGGTGGGGGTAGACTACTCAGGTAAGCTGGTGGGGGTATACTACTCAGGTAATCGGGTGCGAGTCGGGAATTGCCCATAATCCCAGGTGAGAACAAGCAAGCGAGGGGTAGCGCGCTGGACGCAGTGGTGGGGGTATACTACTTAGGTAAGTCGGTGCGAGTCGGGAATCGCCCATAATCCTAGGCGAGAACAAGCAAGCGAGGGGCAGTGGTGGGGGTATACTACTCAGGTAAGGCGGTGCAAGTCAGGAATCGCCCATAATCCCAGGCGAGAACAAACAAGCGAGGGGTAGCGCGCTGGACGCGATGGTGGGGGTATACTATTCAGGTAAGCGGGTGCAAGTCGGGAATCGCCCATAATCCTAGGCGAGAAGAAGCAAGCGAGGGGTAGAGCGCTGGACGCAGTGGTGGGGGTATACTGCTTAGGTAAGCGGGTGCGAGTCGGGAATCGCCCGGGGAAACAACTCTGGTAATCCGCTCGACTGCTCGGTTATCCAAATTGATAATCCGAGATAATCCGGATTGTCCACGGAAATGCATCGTAAACCAGTTCTAATCCAGGATAATCGACTATTAATCCACTTGCAATCCAAATCATTCAAAGTAATTCAGAAATTTGGAGTGAATCAGGTAATTCGAATAATCCACTTCTAATCCAGTTCTAAGCCGGAATAATTCATTTGTAATCCAAATGATTTGGAGTAATTCAGGTAATCAGAGTAATCCAATTGTAATCCAAATTAATCAACCTATGAACCAGAGTAATCTACTGGTAATCCACATAATTCTGAGTAGTTCAGGTAATCCACGTAATACTTTTGTAATCCAGAGTAATAAAGGTAATTCGGAGTAATTTACATAGGTTATCCAAATAGTTTTCAATTATTTTGTTGACAGTTTTTTTTGTAAGAAATTAATTTTCGCAGCTGAAAATATAACTTGTCTATTTTGGGTCAAAAATTGATATTTTTTAGGTGAAAATTCATATATTTGGTTGAAAAACACGTGTTTCTTCGTATGAATTTAATATTCTTTGTTGAAATTTGATGCTTTTGGTTTAAAATTCAACTATTTAATTAAAAATTAGTCTCCTTTGTAAAAAATTCAACAATATTGTTAAAGGTCATTTTTTGGGGTTAAAAATTAATTTTTTAAACTAAAAATTTTACTATTCCATTTTTACTCGAAAATTCATCTTTTATTGTTGAAAATTAAATTACTTGTTTGAAAGTTGAACTACTTTGTGAAAAATTCTGTTTTCTCGTTGAAAAGTCTCGATTTTAGTTTAAACGTGAACTATTTTCTTGAAATTTGTTTTTTTTTTTGTTAAAAATTATTTTTTTGCACTCAAAATTCAACTATTTCCATGTTGGTAAAAATTTGTCTTGAATTTTCAACTAAAAACATGAATTATTATCAACAATAAAGATTAATTTTCTGCTGAAAAATACGAATTTTTAACAAAATAAATGAATTTTTAACTAAAAAAGACAAATTTTCACCAAAAATGAAATAGTTAAATTTTTAGTTAAGAAAATTATTTAAAAAAAACAAAACAATATTTCAACATAATAGTTAAAAACTATTGCAAAGGAATTAAATTAGATTACCTAAATTATTCTAACTTGCCTGGATTAAAAGTGGATTACTCCAGATTAAAAGTTGATTACACCGGATCATAAGTGGATTATTAAATAATAATAAAAAAAATAAAAAAATAAAAACTAAAAATAAGTGGATTACTCGCAAATATTCATACCTTCGCATTAGGATGAGAATGTAAAAATAAATTTTTTAATGGCAGAAATCATTAAAAAATCATTTAGCATTACTTAAAAACTTTTTTTGTTATAAAAAGATTGTTTCTTTTTTTTTTGAATGTGAAAATAAATGTTTGATCTTTTCCCCTTTCCCCCCTCTTTTTCGTGAAAAATTACCCCATTTCCCCTTTTTTGAACTCTTTTTACGAAGTGATTCATGTAATATTTAAAAAATTGCATGCCACTATTTCATTAGTTTTATTACATTTTCCGATAAGATAATTAATTTTCAACCAAGAAAAAGGGAATTTTCAACAATATAGTTAAATTTTCAAACAAACTGATGAATCTTTGATAAAAAAATTTATTCTTAACAAAACGTGTGATAGTTGATATTTCCACCAATAAATATTTGAATTTTCAATAAACGACTGTTAAACTAAACCAAAAAATACGAAATTTCAACAAAATAGTCGAATTTTCAACTAAGAAAGATTTTTCAATCAATAAAGAAAAAAATCTCATCCAAAATGTTTTTTAAGCCATAAAGACGAATTTTTGAAAAAAAGTTGAATTTCCAACCAAAAAATATACATTGTCTACCAAAATAATTGAATTCTCGACTAAAAAAGACGAGTTTTCAACAAACTAAGTGAATTTTCAACTGGAAGAAACTCAATTTTCTAATAAAAATGAAATAGCTACATTTTTAGTAAAAAAAAAGATTTTCAAAAAAAAAAAAAAAATTTTCAACCAAAGTTGAATTTTTAACCAATGCAATGAACTTTTAACTAAAATGATGCATCTTTAACCGAAAAAAATACATTTTTAACCAAATAGTTGAATTTTCAACCCAGAAGATGAATTTTCTACTAAAAAAGGAAAATTTTCAACAAAATAGATGAATTTTCAAATAAAGAAGTTAAATTTTCAAAAAAAAAAGAATAGTTCAATTTCAAGTTAGAGAAATAAGTTTTTAACCAAATAAAATAAATTTTCAACCAAACAGATCAATTTTTAATGGAAAAGATTGAATATCTATCAAAGAAAAAAAAATTTCGACAAAAAATGGAATAGTTAAATTTTTAGTTAAAAAAATTAATTTTCAATAAAAAAACTAATTTTCGACAAAGAAATGAAATTTCAACCAAAAAGGTTAATTTGCTATAAAAAAAAGACAAATTTTCAACAAACTAGATGAATTTTCAACAAAAAATATAATAGTTTAATTGCAAGTTAGAGAAATAAGTTTCTAACCAAATAAAATAAATTTTAAATGAAAGGGTTCAATTTTCAATAAAAAATGTAGTTAAATTTTCAGTTAAGAAAATTAATTTTCGATAAGAAAACTAATTTTCAAAAAAATAAATAAATTTTCAAACAAGAAGATTTATCTTCTACCCAAAAAGAATAATTTTTCACAATATACATGAATTTTCAACCAAATATTGTAGTTTTTAATGCAATTTTTATTCTAATAATTGATTAGCGAAAATCTTGAAATTTTAATCAAATATTTATATTAGAAGAAAAATGCTGGGACCAAACTCAAATTTACAGCATGATTCGAGCAAGAACTGATTTAATTACCCTGTAAATTCCAGACTTTAATAATAAAATTTTTGTATAGAAACAAAATAATTCAATACATTTATATGACAAATATGTCCACAATACGGGGTAAATGTAAGTAGTATAGCAAGGCGGGTTCTGGCGATAATCACCTGGTAAAACAGTTATCGATAAGTTACCGACAGTGGGTAACTCGGTCGGTGAGGTAGAGCACTGACACAGTTATCGGTAAGTTACCGACAGTCGGTAACTCGGTCGGCAAGTAGAGCACTGATACGGATCCATAACCCTGTCGGCAAGGTGGGTAACTGTTTTACCGACCGTGCCCGCTACAAGTTTTATGTAGTTGGCACTCGTGGGATCGGGAATTCCCCTGAATTCTTTGAGTTTCTAGAATTCGTAAGACTCTTGTTCGTTGAATTTTCTAGAATTTTCCAACTGGTCGGCAAATAGTGATCAAAATTTCTAGAAACCTGGAGATTGGTTCGGGATTCGTGAATTTAGACCTTCAATAATTCTTTCGAATAAGCTTATCGGATGTTTGACACATCATCGAAGGCCTAATGCATTGAACTGGAAACATCGATGTCAATATTTTTCTAGAAAGATCCAGTAGTGTTTTCTTACGGAAAATCCTATACGTTTCTCGCAGGTTCGACACAGAACCCATATATATGAACGTGCGCAGTGCAGCGGCTCAGTTGCGCTCAGGTTCTGGTCAGCTGTAAGTGTTATGTGTGTACACTAATAGCAGTATGACGGCTGAAAGATCATACCTCAAATCCACCACTGTTTGTGAAGAGGATGTGAAACACATACACATTCATCTGCCGCTCCCTTCACTTCAAGACCTGGTTAATCCAATTCAGGTAATTATTTTCATTATTCCATTACCCTGAAGAGTTGGGCTCGTAGATCCAACTTCAAGATTCAATCTTTTCCATTGTACTGAACGATTGCCAAACAAAAATATCTATTTTCAATATGCATTTAATAAAATGAAAGAGATTGAATTTTGAGGTTATAGAACTTCACCCCATTCCGCTTTAAATATAATAATATAGCAATATAATTTGTGTAATATCAATGTTTCAGGTTGCTGTAGAAATCAAACATGAGCCAAACGGAAAGGCACCAGACTCAAAACTAACAATTTTGATATCCACAATGTCATCCTCACCGATGGCGTTAACGAAGATGACAACGACTACGGTTATGATGCCATCATCCTCGAACATGACGATGACGACGACGATTGCTCCTATGCATCTATCACCGATGCCAGTAAAATCACAAGCAGCATCACTTGTGAGAACGGAATCACGGGCATTATTTGAAGAGATGTCATGTGGCTCACGAACATGGCTACCACAAAAACGACGATTTAACATCGAGTCTCATCAAAATCTCTTTAGGGTTGCTACGTCTCATGTGAGTGATAATAAGGAATCGAAAGCTCCCCGTTCACTGAAAGTAAATGAACCACAATCGCGTGATTGCCTTCAAGCTGCATGTTCATCAGACATTCCAATAATTGATATGGACAATTTGGAAGCACACAGACTTTTAGAGGAGGCTCTCGATCTATCTGACATTTTTGGTAGTGATTTTGATGACGATTTTACTGCAAAAGACTTTGAAAGTGAAAAAGAAAAGAAAAACATAGTTGAAAGAGGAGATGAAAACATTTTCAAAAAGAAAAAAGTAGATGATTCGAATGTTCACAAAACTGTCAAACCGATTAAGCTCAAGAGGCAATCACTCGGTCGCGGTAAACCAATGAAATATTTTATTAACTAAATATAATCTTTTTTTATGGATATGTAACGTGTATTAATAATTGGAATTCGGAATGCTCTATTAATGACTCATTTATCACAATTGTGAAAACATTTAATTTTTAGTTAAAATAAATGTTTTCATTTGACGGAGGATATACATTTAATTCATATTGGAGCATTCAGAATTTCAAACAGTTTTCTGTATTTTGATAAAAAAATCTTTAATTTAAGGCTTCGATTTTAGAATATTGAAAAATAGTTTTGTTAATAATAGATTTAAGACTTTCACGATGATCCATTATAATAAATTTAAATTAAAAATTCAAAGATTTTTCGGGTTTCAATCGTGTGCGAAACTATGAATGTTGCCGACGTTTCGTGAACATTCTCAAGGTAAGCTACTAACATCTTTAGCTTTCTTAAAACGGTGTAGGGACAATAACATCGTCCCAAATTTCTTACAGTTAAAAAACCATTTAGGAACATCTAAATCCAAATCAATTCTACATAAAACAAGTTTGCTTCTCTTGAAAGAAAGAATACAACATACCAAATTTGCCTTGCACACTACCTCCAAAAAACTATTAAAACTTCACCTTTTCTTATCAAACACTCTCAGATTTGACATTTGGTCCACATTGGACCGCATATCATTTGACCAATCCCAACGGATTAAAGATTTTTGCACTCAAAAACAAAAAACAAAATTTGACAAATTACTTCCAGTAAGGCACGCACCATTAACTAACACAGTAAAAAACATCTCCAACCATCCTCTCAGCAATGAAATGATTTCAGCCTTATCTAAAGGGCATAACTTTGCAGTAGCTCCCTCCAAAATCCTGAAAGAAGAAATTATCAGTAATTTGGAATCCACAATATATACCCTTCCGCCCGAACAAGCGAATGACATACGTCGTAGGACGGCCAACATTTTACGTGAGGCCCAACTTCCCTCCTCAAACTTAACAAAACAAGAAAAAACAGCTATTAAAGAACTCAATCAGAATAAAGACATCATAATATTACCCGCAGACAAAGGAAATACAACAGTAATAATAAATAAAGAAGACTATAACAACAAAATCATGGACCTTCTCACTGACGATACATATAAAAAACTTAAAAAAGACCCTACAAAAACAATAGTCAGAAAAACAAAAACCCTTCTAAAAGACTCAAATCTTGACAGCGAAACAATATTTAAATTAAAACCTACTAATCCCATCTCTCCAAAACTTTATGGACTCCCAAAAATTCACAAAAATAACATCCCACTCAGACCGATCGTCAGCGCAATAAACTCACCAACTTACAACCTAGCACGCTTTCTCGCCAAAAAACTGAATCCTTTTACAGGAAACTCCATCACACACGTCCAAAACTCTTTTGACTTCATCAGAAAAATACAACAGATTCACATTCAACCCCAAGACATCCTAGTGAGTTTCGACGTAGTATCTCTCTTTACAAAAGTACCAATCTCTGATACAATCGATATTATCAAATCCTTTGCAAACTTCCCCTCCAATCTCACACCATTGATAGAACACTGTCTCACTAATACCTATTTCTCTTTCACTAACGAATTCTATGAACAAACCTCAGGAGCAGCAATGGGATCTCCAATCTCACCTGTAATAGCCAACATCTTCATGGAAAATCTAGAAACTAAAATTTTTAACAAATCCAAGCTTAAACCGGAATTTTGGTGCCGTTACGTTGACGATACTTTTGTCATCTGGAGACATGGACTTGATGAACTACACAAGTTCTTCGATTTCATCAATCAATTACACCCCAATATCAAATTCACCATGGAAATAGAACAAAACGGAAAATTGCCTTTCTTGGACGTACTAGTTTACAAACGATCTGATAACACATTAGGACATGAAGTTTACAGAAAACCTACCCATACAAACAGATACCTACATGCCTCCTCCCACCACCACCCATCTCAAAAGCAATCGGTCATCAATTCCCTTGTATACAGAGCTGTCTCCATAACAGATAAAGATAACTTACAAAAAGAACTACAAAATGTTAAAAAATCCCTAATACAAAACGATTACACAAACAAACAAATTAATAAAGCAATAAGAAAATACACTCAACAAAACAAGTCAACACAACCTACTGAAGAAAGAGAAAGAAAAATGACCACCACCCTACCCTACATTCAAGGTATCACAGAACAAATAGGAAGAATTCTCAACAAACACAACATCAAAACCATATTTAAACCACCTGCAAAAATAGGACAACTTCTAAACAACCCTAAAGATAAAAAAGAACCTTTCAGTGATCCGGGAATATATAAAATCCCTTGTTCTTGTGGCAAAGTCTATATTGGAGAAACCGGGAGGGCGGTAAGTCAACGTGTAAAAGAACATGAGAGTAAAGTCAGGCTAAAACATTTCACGCAATCAGCAGTAGCTGAGCATCATATTGAAACAGGACATAGCATTTTATTTGAAAAAACAACTGTAATCGCAAAAACGTACAATAAATTTCCAAGAAAGCATAGAGAAGCAATCGAAATCTTAAAACACCCTAATAACATCAATAGGGACAATGGATATAATACCAATCCGATTTGGCTTTCCGTCCTCCCGGGTTTTTAAAAAAAGACTTGATTGGCCAATCAAGTTCAACCAGCCCACACCAGGGGGCGCTCTGGCCAATCACAGGCATCGTAGAGAATACATACCTAAGAACAACATGACCTGAGACTTCAGTTTCAGGTCAGCCCTGAAGAAGTGAACTGCAATGTTCACGAAACGTCGGCAACATTCATAGTTTCGCACACGATTGAAACCCGAAAAATCTTTGAATTTTTAATTTAAATTTATTATAATAGTTTTGTTCTTTGCGTTTTTCATTTTAATCTCTAAATACTCCAATAACACAGGCCGACAAAATTTAAACCCAAAACCGGACTATGTGACCCCGAAGGATTTTGGTATCCTAAAACCGAATCCTTTATCTAAGTTTTTCCTATGCGTCAGGTTTTTGAGATATCCTAACCTGAAAGTGCGAAAATGGCTATTTTTAGGCATATTTGAGGTAATATAACACGATCAGCAATTTTTTTTTCTAAAAACTGATAACGCCATCGTTTAGTACTCCTTTTTGTCTTCCATTTCCATTTTTTATGATCTCGAACCGATTTTTTTTCTCCGATATATCACACATTAACCATTTCAGTTCCACAATACATTGCGGAACAATGTAAGGCGAAGAGAAACTGAATGGTTAGTATGTCATATCTCGAAAAAAAAAATTGGTTCGGGATGATCAAAACTGGAAATGGAGGATAAAAAGGAGTACTAAACGATGGCGTTATCAGTTTTTAGAAAAAAAAATTGCTGATCGTGTTATATTACCTCAAATATGTCTAAAAATAGCCATTTTCGCACTTTCAGGTTAGGATATCTCAAAAACCTGACGCATAGGAAAAATTTAGATAACGGATTCGGTTTTAGGATACCAAAATCCTTCGGGGTCACATAGTCCGGTCTTTGGGTACAAAAATGATGACATTTTTGTCGGCCTGTGTAATGAATGAATCTAAATGCTCCAATAATGAATAAATCAACCTTATTGTAAATTTGTTGGAAGTCATTTAATTGTTACAATTGTGAAAACGTTTAATTTGTAGTTAAAATACAATTTTCGGATTTGATGAAAAATATATATTTAATCATGTTGGAGTATTTACAATTTTAAATGAGAAAGAAAGAAAAGAAAAACATCATTGCAAGAGGAGATGAAAAAGTTTAAAAAAGAAAAAAGTTGATGATTCGAATTTTCACAAAACTGTCAAACCGATTAAGCTCCAGAGGCAATCACTCGGTCGTGGTAAACCAATGAAATATTTTACCAGCTAAATATAATGTTTGTTTATGGATATGTTACGTGTATTAATAATTGGAATTCTGAATGCTCCAATAATGAGCAAATGAAACTGATAAATTGTTGGTAGTCATTTATCACAATTGTGAAAACATTTAATTTTTAGTTAAAATAAATTTTTTCATTTGACGAATAATATACATTTAATTCATATTGGATCATTCAGAATTTCAAACAGTTCATAAACTGTTTTCTGTATTTTGATAAAAAAATCTTTAATTTAAGGCTTCGATTTTATAATATTGAAAAAAAGTTTTATACTTTGCGTTTTTCATTTTAATCTCCAAATACTCCAATAATGAATGAATCTAAATGCTCTAATAATGAATTAAACAACCTTATTGTAAATTGTTGGAAGTCATTTAATTTGTAGTTAAAATAAAATTTTCCTATTTGATGAAAATATATATTTAATTCATGTTGGAGCATTTAAAATTTTGAGTAGTTCATAAGCCGAATTCTGTATTCTGATGAAAACAAAAAAGATTTAATTCAACGCATTGGTTTCAAATTAAAACAAAACTTACTTTAATCAGCGTACTCTCTTCTGTTTCTTATAGGGGAGACCTCCCTACAGTGGATAGCTTCCTACAGTGGATATTCGTAAATAAAAGCGAAATGCCTAAAGTAAACCTAATTTGCGCATTTGGTATGATTCAAGTTTATAAAAATGCATCATAAGACGGAATTTCATGTTATACTTAATTATAATAAAAGAAAAAAGTATAAAAAACTATTTTTGACATGATCAAGAAACTTTGTCCTCAACTTTAGTAATTTTTTCCAAGTATTTACAATTTTTCAGAGTGATTTTGTTTATTAATATATGTTCTTTGGTCATTAAACTATAATATTGTTTACCCTAGAATCTTCCGTTCTATGTAAGAAAATTATTATAAATATATTCTTTGAGGCTCTCATTTTCCTACTATGGATACCAGCGTCATCCCTACAGTGGATTTTCAGTGAAAAGTTTTAGAGATTTACACTCATAGGTTGGTACTAAAATAGCAGAAGACAGAATCAGCTGATACTTTGAACATAGGTATAGTATATACCGAGCTGCAGCGTAATATAATTGAATGTTTATCAAAAATATAATATAATAGATTTAATAGTGCAATCATCTCTGAAAGGCAGGTGCTCGAAATTATTATTATTTAAATCGCGTGTAGTGTTAAAAATTTTAACAGAAACTTAACCTACAAATTAGTGGAATTTTATATATTGAGCAATTTTAAATTTCCCGCAAGTAGACATAACCTCACCATGCACAATTTCTATATAGGTATTTTCTAGGTACTTTTGACACGGCACGATTGGTGGCAATTCTAACCTCACCTGACCTATCCACTGAAAGGCGTGTTGTGAAATATGAGCGAAATAACTGACATTATATTTTTACTAATTTTATCCAAAATCGAAATTATATCACTTTTTTGTTTGTTCTGATAGTAGCGTCGGTATAAAATATAATTTAGGGGTACGCATAGAAACATCTTTCTATTCTGATTCGCGGTGTAGAATCGAATGTCCACTGTAGGGCGAACCTGACAACACTGGATAAAATTTTACCACCTCAAAATAATATCAATAACTTTTTATTTGCTAACGAATTGATTTTTACTGATATCTCATCACATGGGTGAATATATCAGCTTCATTTGTGTCATAACAGCTCTTCAATATATATCCTATTTTGTGTTTACTGAAATCTACCAATTTTTGCTATCCACTGTAGGGAGGTCTCCCCTACCTGTTTAATTTAGATACATTTTGTTTCTTCAATAGTATTGTTTTGTTCAACAGAGTTGTTTGTTCAAACAGAATTATTTTTTTTCTGAGATTGTATGAAAATGTAGTTATAAGGGGAAACAAATAAAAAAACCAAAAATTAAAATGTGATGGTGTCACTTTTATTCTATTTTTAAGAAACCCTATTCATTTTTTTTTAAATAATTAATTTAGTATAGAAAAGGAAAATAAGTAATAATACTGATTATTTAAAAAAATTAAATCTAAAGAAGTTTTAAGAAAGACAAAATAGAAAGGTTATAGCAAACTGAAACCAGCAGTGGGAATCCGATGCTGTTTCGAAGTCAAAAATCTAACGAACCTCTCTTTCTATCTCCACACGTTAGAAAAAGAGGTCCGTTCGACTTTCAACACGGTATCGGAGTTCCATTGCCGGATGAGTATATTCTTCTATAGTTAAAGGTATGCTCACACCACTGATGTTTGTAGTGATTCACATCTCTGCATGCCGCAGGGTTGGGTTTGTAAGCGCGAGTGTGAATGTACCCTGAAAGACTAATAGTAGTATATAGTAGTAGTAGATGGCGCATAATGGTGCATTTATACCTCTGTCCGTCCGACCTGTGCAGGCAGAAAAGTCATAAGAGTAAAAGAGATAGAGAGTACTTTTTGTCCAATTTTCGCTCTCTATCTCTATCACCGCACCGGTGGGACAGACAGAGGTATAAGTGCACCATAAGAGGGAAATGTATGAAATTTGAATTTCAAGCCATCGATGTTAAAAAAAAATCCTTCGCTGAAAGAAAAGAAATTCCATGCCTGAAGGAAGTTGAAGTTTACCTCAGATGTATTTTCAGCAATGCAAAAAAAACGCGCGAAATTCGAATTTCAACCCATCGATGTCTTCAAAATCCAGCGTTGTAAGGAATGAAATTCTTTTGCTGAAGGAATTTGTAGATCGACTTACATACATTCTAAGGAATCCGGAAAGCGCGCGAAATTTGAATGCAACTATTTCTTATCCATAAAATTAAATCTATTTAAGCGTTTAAAATTAATTGAATAACATGCAGAGAAATAAGTACACAGCTGGTTTACCTTTGAATGTTAATTTATTATTCAAAAACCTTCAATAGTACAGAAGAATTTACAAAGAAGATTACAGTTATTACTCGTACTGGAATTCAAAAAGATTGTAGGGTCCTCCGAGGTAATAGAAATAGAGCTTTCTGGTTTTAGCTGCTTCTTCCATTTTCTCAAACGTATCTTTAAAGCTTGCATCCTCAAAAATATTCTTGATTCTGCTGGGTAAAAATACGTCAAACTGGTTCTCTAGCTCAGCTACAATTCTGGTACCATACTTTGTTTGAATTTTGCGAATTTTTGAAACAGCATACTTCTTCTTCAGGGTGAGGTCGGATAGCGGTTTCGTAGACATGACTCCATTCATGCGACCAATTTCGTTAATGACTGTGAGATCCATTTTCTTCAAAAATACTTTTTTTCTCTTCACTTATTGTTTCACTTTCACCAGATGATGAATTTTACAGAGCTTTCGAAGGTAGACTGAAGTCGCTTCAACTTGGCGCTGTTTTTATAGACAATTACCCCTACTCTACTTACATTCTAGAAAGATTGTTCGAAGTTTCTAGATGCATGTGAGGCTATCGATTTTGAGATTTTCTTCATCGAAATTTCCAGAAAAATAAAGATTGGATGTATTTTCTCTACAGGAAAGATCTACCGAAATTTTCTTCACCAAACTTTCCAGAAGCATCGATACTGAATATGTGCTATCTAACAATTTTGCTGGAAAGATCCATAGAAGTTTCTAGAAGGTTCGGCCCATGTTAGGATATTGCGTTGCGTTGTTCTTTGTTAAATTTTCTAGAAGCATCCACACTATATGTGTAATCTCCAATGATTCTTCTGGCAAGATCTATAGAAGTTTGCAGAAAGTTCAACGCATTCGAGACCCCTCCACTAAGGTAGGTAGAGTGAGGAATAGTGACTAATAAAAGCCGAAACTCCAGCGGAGCGCAGTCAGTTTATTGACAATAGTGAAGATCTATATGAAAAGTGAATAGTGATCAAGAACAAAGAAAAATTGTAAACTGGGAAAGTAGTGAAGTGGATGTGTAGTGAAGTACAAAAGGAGTAAAGTGATTGATAGACCTAGGTTCTCGTTGACCTACTTTTATGGTGACTTGGTAGTAACTTTTATAGCGACTTATAGTGACTTTGTAGTGACTTTTATAGTAGTATTTATACCTAGATCAGACATGCTGCTCGACAAGTGTGCGAAACTTGTTCGTACCATTGAGGACGCGTTAAATTTGATGTTGTCCACTGGCTACAAACCACTGGACAAGGTAAGCCGATGGAGAAATGAATGTCAGCTATGTTTGAAGACCGTGAGGAAATTTCTACATCTTGTAGAGAAATTGGTATGCTTTAAAGCTCATTTTGATTTATTAAAAAAGAAAGGAGGCGGTGTTCAGAATAAAAAATCAGAACGTGAAGAGATTGGAAATCGAGTGCAGTGGATTGATGTC
>CAKNYM010042978.1:92932-121114 GCA_932195095.1 Andricus curvator | reverse complement strand
CACGCGGTATTCCCAAGCGGTCACCCATCCAAGTACTAACCGCGCCCAACGCTGCTTAACTTCAGTGATCAGACGAGAACTGGTGCTTTCAGCGTGGTATGGACGTTGACGTGATGTAAAATTAAATGGATGTTTTTCAGGAACAATCCCGTTTGCAGAGTTAAAAAGTCAAGTAGACGTGACTTTATTTTTAACATATTTAGGACAATTGTTCAGAATATTGTGTTAGACATTTTTAAATTAAGGAAAGTTTAATTAAATCTTCAAGCAAAATCTGTAATATCTTTCAAAATAACTTCAAAAATGATGAAATTTTTGAAATCCCGTAAAATAATATAAAATCGGACAAAGCCCCTTTTAAATACTGGAAATATTTTTAGTTATACCTAATAAAAGCTTTGAAATTCCTTGAAATCTATAGAAAGTTCTTATTAAAATTTCTATAGGCCTACGAAATTCTTTGAAATATTATGAAATTCTTCGGAATCCCTTAACTATTGTGAAATCACATAAAACATGTTGAAATCAACAATTTCCATAAAAATTCCTTCAAAAATATTTAAATCATTAGAATCATTTGAGTCCCAAAAGTTCAAATTCTTTGAAATTCCCTAAAATCCCTTGAAATATTTTTAATCTCTTGAAGTTTCCGGGAATCTTGCAGAATATCCTAAATTTGTTCAAATCCTTTAAAATCCATTAAACTTTTGTAAATCTTTAAAGCCCTTAGAGGTCTGGTAAAATTCCTACAAAATCCCTTGAAATATTTTTAAATCACGTGAATTATTTTCAAACTTGTAATATCAATATTTTTTGAAACTTTGAAATCCTTTCTAATCAGCTGAAACCTTTTGAAATCCCTTGAAATATTGGAAATCCTCTGAAATCCCTTGGAACCTTTTTTACTATTTAAATAGCTTTAAAACACCTATCAAATCCTTTCAAATCCGTAAAGTTAGTTAAAACCCGTTAAAACCCCTTTAGAATCTGCTAAAATCTTGTGAAATTTTTGGAAACCTCCTTGAAATGTTTTAAAATTTTTGAAAAATTCTGGAAATAACTTGAAATCATTTAAATTCCCATTTTTCTGGTGGCAGATATATTATTAAGCAGAGATTCAGTTATTTTAGCCAATCTACCGAAGAAGAGACACTTATCCGATTACCACCTTACCGACATTTTTTTTTTTAACATACCAATTCCACGAGATGAGATATCAATCTGCAAGTTTGGGAAAATAAAGAAAAAGGACTAAGGAACGTTTATGAACAAATAAATTTTTTTATTACAAACAAAAATTTGAATTTTTTTTTTAATTGTAAAAATTTATTTACTTTAGCATGATACTTGAATACTTGAATACTTTGAATAGATAAATACTTCTATTATAAACAAAGTTTTCAATTGTTTCACTTAATTATTATTTGTAAAGCTTCCAATTAAAAATCATATAATCTTTAACGTTTTTAGAATGATTAAACTTTAAAGGTTTACAATATTCAAAATTCCCTAATTTTCACCAATTTTCAACCACATAAAACTAATTTTAAATGTACAGTTCTCTAATTTATTAAATTGTTCCAAATTTTACTATGTAAAAACAAGCATTCGGTAAGTTTTTTGCAGATACTATCGTCTCCAAGGATAAAAATGTAAAAATGAAAAAAAAACTTAAAATCTGGGAAATCCTATTAAAATTCCTTAAATCTGATGAAATTCCTTTCAATGCCCCTTGAAGTATTATTAAAACATCACTTCAAATCTTTACAATCCGTTGGAATACAATAAAGTTCCTTGAAAACTCAGTGAAATTTCCTGAAATCTGATGATATTTTCTGAAATCCTGGAAAATTTATTAAAATACATTGGGAGCTTTTAAAAACCTTTGAAATAATTGAAATCTTTGGAAATTTTATATCAAATCCGTTAAAATCCGTTCGAAATGCTTTGGAATCTTTTAAAATAGTCCAAAACCTTATAGGTCATATAAAATCAGGTAGGACATTCTTTAAAACCGGAGAAGAATGTTTTGAATTCCCTAAAATAATTCAAATCCTTGGAAACTCCTTTTAAATTTTTCAGATCTCTTGAATATTCCTAAAATATTTTAAACCCTTTGAAATCTTTAAAAGTGTCTTGCCATTTTTTTAAGTGGTTGAAAATTCCTGGGAATCTTTTAAAATACCCTAAAGTTTTTGAAATCGTTTGAAATCCCTTCAAATCTCTTCAAATTCTTGAAATCTATTGAAAATATTTATAAAAATTCTCAAATCTTTGAAAACCTTTGAAATCCCTTAATTTTTGTGGATAAATTCTTTCAAAGCCAAAAAAATTTTATCAAATCCGTTGAAATCTCATGAAATTACATGAAATCTGCCGATCTTCCTTGAAATGTCTTGAAATATTTAAAGTCCTATAAAATCCTTTGATATATCTGGAGAATTTATTGAAATACTTTATTGAGAGCCTTTAATATCCCGTGGACTAATTACTGAAACCCTCGAAAATTTTATTAAATCCCTTAAAAATCCTTTGAAATATTTCTAAATCTTGGAAATCGTCTGGAATCCCTTGGAACGTTTTTTAATATCCTAAAAATCTTGTTAATTCTGCCAAATATTTCGAAATTCAAGAAAATTGTTTAAGACCGCATATTAACCGAAATATTTAAAATTATCTTTAAAACTTTGAAATCCCTAAATTATTGTGATATTCTCTGTAATTTATAGAAATATTACAAAATGTTTAGAATTTTTTATATCTATTGAAATCCGTTAAAAATCACTCAAAAGATTTTAATTCCTATAAAATCTTTTAAAATTCTTATGAAGTTTAGGAAATCTTTTGCGATCTTATAAATTTTGCTATTATCTCTGAAAAGCCCTTCAAATATTGCAATCTGTTGCAATTAGGTCCAAAGTTCTAATTTTGAAAAACAACGCACAAAATTCAAATATGCATAACTTCGTAGGAAAATTTTTTTCACGAATAAGAAAAACTCGTATCGCCTAATTTTCCCTAAAAAACAAAATATTTCGTCCCCGAGTGATTCTACGACTTCAAGTGTAGAACCTGTCTGATTTCTAAATTTAAAAGAAATTGCTTGAAGAATTCACGAATTGAAAATTATTTGACAAAATTTTTAATACTCAAAATCTGGAAAAGTTTTAATTCTTTGAACGCTTATACTTTCTATTTAAATATTCAATATCTAAATTGAACATTATTTATAGTATGAAAGTTTCAATTTTGTAATTTGTATGACTGGAAAAAATCTTTGATAACCGAAAAATGACCAGAAACTTGTTTTTGTTTTTAGAAGAGATCACCCTGAAACATTTATAAATTCAGAATTTGACTGCTAATTTTGCGGTGATTGTTATAGACTATAGAGGGTGTCTACTCAAATCCTAGAAAAGGTTTTTTCCAGGTATAATTTTTCATAGTAGGGAATTCTCAACTAAAAAAGGCCCATTTTCAACCTGTTAGATGAATTTTGAACTAAAAAAATCAGTTTTCAACGAAAAATGTAATAATTAAATTTTCGGTTAAAAAAAATTAATTGTCCACCAGAAAAATTTTAACCAAAGTGATGAATTTTCAAATAAAATTATGAATCTTTAACTGGAATAGATGAATTTTGAATCAAAAAGATGAATTTTTAACAAAAGAGTTTCACAACAGAAATACTTGAATTTTAAACGAAATAGTTGAATTTGCAACTAAGAAAAATAAATTTTTAACCATATAGTTAAAGTTTGAACTGAAAAAAAAAACAGTTTTCAACCAAAAATGGATTAATTAAAGTCCCAGTTGAAAAAAATGATTTTTCTACAAAAAAGGCAAATTTTCAACCAAAGTGATAAATTTTCTGATGAATCTTCAACTGGAATAATGATTTTTTAACCAAAAAAAAAATTGTCTACCAAAAAAGTCAATTTTTCAACAAAATACATACATTTTCAACTAAAATAATTAATATTTAACTGAAATACTTGTATTTTCAACCAAAAAGATAAATTTTCGAAAAAAATCTTAATTTTCTACAAGGAAAATTCAATTTTTCAACAGCATAAATGAATTTTCAACTAAAAAAGACAAAGTTTCAACCATATAGTTGAATTTGTAAGTAAAAAGAAGTTTTCAACCATAAATAAAATAGTTAAATATTCAGTTAAAAAATTAATTTCTCACACAAAAAAAAATATTTTTAAACCACAGTGATTAATTTTAAACTGAAATGATGATTTTTTAACCAAAAGAATTTAGTAAAAAAAAAATAATTTTCACTAAATAAGACGAATTTTCCACTAAAAAATAATTTTTCAACCAAAAATTGAATAAATAAATTTTTAATCAAGAAAATCAATGTCCAACCAAAAAGATTCATTTTAACAAAAATGATGGAATATTGAACTGAAATAATTACATTTTCAGTTTAAAAAATTAATTTTGAAAACAAAAATTTCAACGAAATAGTTAAAATTTCAACTGGAATAGTTAAATTGTCAGTAAAAGAATTAATTTTCAGCTGAAGAAAAAACAAATTTTCAAGAAAGTAGTTCATTTTTCAACCAAAGAGATGAATTTTCGATTAAATTCATGAATCTTCAACCAAAAAAATTAATTTTTAACAAAAAAGTTTAACTTCCAACCAATTAAATTATTATTCCAAAAAATATGAATTTTGAATAACAAATATAGTAGTTGATATTTCAACCTAAAAATATTTAGATTTTTAATTAAAAACAGTTGAATTTTAAACTAAAAACGATTTTCCAGTCAAGGAAGAGGAAAATTTTTTTTAAATGGTTGAATTTCAACCAAAAGGTAAGTCTTAAACCAATAAAAAAATAGAATAGAATAGAATAGTTAAATTTTCAGTTAAAAAGATTAATTTCAAACCAAAAAAAGAATTTTCAACAAAATAGTTAAATACAGTAATATAGAGCTATTCTTACAAATGAAGAATCATTTTTATTCAAGTTTAGACTGTAATTTAAAAAAAAATTAGGCACGCTCTCGAAAAAATTCCCTGATTAAAAAAAAATTCCCTGACATTTTCCAGGTATATAAAATTTCCTTGTCAATTCTAGGTTTTTCAGGTTTTCCAGGTAGGGTAGACACCCTGTTATATATAATTGTTAACATAAAATAATATTAAATGCGTAAAATTATATATACAGCAACTGGTTAATTTAATTAGTCATAGCCAATCATAACTCTATAATAATTGTTTGTAAAAAGGCACTGTTTAGTTTTGTAAGTATAATATTTAACTTTTAATAACATTCAATTTGAAAAGATAATTAAATGCTTCAAAATGTATTTTTATAATTCAGGCTCTATTACAATCAGAATAAAATAAAAAATGTTTTTGCAAAAGTTCGAAACTAAGAAAATTGATAGACCTCAACCTGACCGACAGATTCCAGTTTTTTCAGTTCACCCGCAAACCAACAGATAGCCATACTTGTACCTTTATAACGAAAATATCAATATTTTAAAACAAATCAGCAACTATCATTTGTCAATGAACCTCAAACAAAGAAAAATTTCTCCTGCTACAGATTTGGTGAAAAAACTCAATAATACAAATTTCCCAGAAGAATTGAATACATTTCAAATGTTTTTCAACAAGAAAGTAAACAACATTCTTCACTTTCATCGCTGGAACCGGAAATGATCAACCCATGGAGGAGATCTAACTTTTTTGAAAACACGACACATATTATTGATTTTCCCCCCTTGAATGTTCCCCTATCAATGATACAAAGTCATCACAATTGCGAAAAAAGCAAAAAGCAAATTAAAAATAATTTCTACTCAACTCTTTCATCAAAAGTTATGTCTCGTAATTAACTGAAAAAGGGAGCGAGTGCTCAAGAAATGCAAGCGCCATGTTGATTCGTTCAAACACCCGTGGCGGCATAACATTTATACGTGTCGAATGTAAACATCATAAAAAGAGCCAAATAGAAGAAAATAACCCATACAATAATGAAAGAAAAATTTAGAAATTATTTCTAGCTCCTTCCAGAAACAAAGTCATGTACTACTTTATGGAGATATTCTTATGCATATGAGGCTATCTAGATATAGTACAATAACTGCCAAAAGTATCATTCGTTCGGTATCCAAGATTCCCAAATATGAGGCCCCAAATCGTAAAATTGTGCATGGGGCGTCCTCAGAAAGATGTAGAGGAAAAAAAACTGATACGATTTTTTGCGCATTGTATCACTCGAAAATCAACCCTTCCAAAGTTATCTTTTTTCCCGAATCATTGTTTTCACGGGTCTCAGATTCACTTTTCACGCGGACTGTACCACCGACGCGCCGTAGAAACCAACTGATCGCTACGCCAAGGCAAAATAAAACCTTTTTCTCAATGAAATCTCCCTCAATAAGATCGTGACCTAAAATTCCAAAAATGAAATATAATCCCAAAAAAAATGTTTTCAATCTTCAGCTTTTTTCAGAATCACCAAACTGGGAAAATGGCCCGAAAATTTATTTTGGAAGCAGCTTAATTGCCAATTGTAAATTTCGAATAACAAGATTTGTTTTCCTAACAGCCTACAGTCCTACAAAGAAATATTAGAAAGGGGCAAATCTAACAAAGAAATGAAATTACAACATATCATATTTTTAGATTGTTTTCTCGAGTTGCATCAACAGATACCTAATTAATTTTTCAACAATCGCGAAAAGCGCGAAATCGGTCATGCAGCTGAACGTGTGTGAGGCAGTAGTGGTTTAAAGTACACTCGATGCCAATAAAACTCTCTTGATAATCAGAGCAAATGTCATCTCGAGACAATAAGTCACATAATTATGCGTGGGGCGTCATGAGAAATTTGTAGAGAAAAAAAAGTTAGCTCGATTCGGTGTATACAACATCGCTTTTCGAGCAACAGAAAAAAAGATATGTCTTTTTGAAAGTTAATTTAACGAAAAACCTACGAACAATAATGGTTCCATACTGTACGCCGCCGGCATCCACGAGCGCCGCTTGGCGTACATTCACCCTCAAAATGTTTGCTGAAAGTAACCCAGAAAATTCCCAGGAGAAGCCTCGGATCGCAATATTACTCGTGGGGCGTCATGAGAAAATTGTAGATTATAAAAAACTGACACGATTCCGTGTATATCTTATTCGTTTTTATGAAGCAGGTAAAAAGTTATACATTTTAGAAAAGATTTAAAACCATTGCGAGTTGGAGCACTACTGGGCGTGACTGTACTGACGGACGCTACGGGAGTCGGTTCAGTCTCGACAGTGGGCTCAGTTGGCAGTAGAACGTACAACAAGAAACATCACCATGGCCGATCTTTCCAAGGACGATCTTCGCAAAGAAATCACCGGTAAGTTCAAAAATCCTTCGATATACGCGACTCCGTCCCTCAAAAATCGGTAAACTCGGTTCCTAATTCAACAGTGCATATTTTTTTCAACAATCCGCGAGTGAAAGATAGAGGAAAAACTGGCACTTTACTCTTGTGAATCGTACTCTAAAAAGCCCCTATGTACTGAGTGGCGTGGACGCCGGCCATTGCACGAATATTCAACTCGCGTATTCCACCTATAGAGCTCGAAATTTGAGCATTTAATATTCGAAGCAAATGCAGCAACGATCTGGGAATTTTTTTATAATTTTTTTCCCATTCTGGAGCCTTGGCGTGTTTTTTCCTGGTTTTCGGGAAAAATGGACTTTCTCAGGGCGTCCTTGTCTCTCTTCATGACGCGTCTGGCAGTAGTGGCGCGCAACAAACGCCTAGTTTGTCTTTAGTTTCCTCTCAACATTAATCGTCAAAGTAAATATTGTTCAAACTGAAACCTTCGAATTTTTCCTTTTTATTTTGTGAATTTTTTTCGATTTTTACTGAGTAAAGGGGATCGTTTTTCGGGGAGGATTTTTCGGGTGCGAGTAGGAAGGGGTTATTTGCCGGTTTTATGACTTTTCCCACCGATATGGAGTGTGCCTTTGTTCGCGAGGCGATTAAACGAGTGGATAGCGTTTGTAGAGTAGGTTATGACGATTGTTGGATGTCGGGGGACGTATTTTCAGAGATAATTCAAGTTGAATGTTAACATAGCGTTCCAAGCGATTCCCGGCGGGCGGCTATGGTTTTGAATAGAGTGGAGAAGGAGACGCGAATCGTTGACGGGGAGAAGCGATGTTGAATATGCAGGTTTCGAGATGGCGATACGATGCGCACTTTGCCGCATCTCGATTTACTTTCAGACATTTTTGATTAAGAAGCGGGTCGATTGTTGACTATTGACTACAAACGCGGGCGGCCATCTGCGCTCGATACCGCTTCCCGGTTCCCGCCGCGCTCACTCCGATTATCCCCTAAGGCCAGTCAAATGCGCACTTGAACGAATTTTCGCTGCTGCATCGAAATTCGCGAATCTGGAGACCTATTCCTTCCAGCATTTTTTCCTTGTTCCGAAATGGCTAGATTTTTTTTAATTTAATTTTTAGGAGAAATTTTGTTTGTGTAAGTATGAGAAAATAAATTTTAAACCACTGTATTAAGAATAATAAACATGTATTGTAAACGTTTCTGACGTGGTAATCTGTAACTAGAGAACTCTAGTTACTTTCTCGTATTTTTGAAATAAATAGGTGCCTGGAAAAAAATTTTCTAGGATTTTAATAATTGAAATTACATTAAGGCCATGTTACGAGTGGGTCACGTGACCGGATTCCTACCTTACCGACACTTTTTTTCAAAATCAACTTACGTTCACACGAAACGCGATATCGAGTTGAAAATTTGGAATATTAAATAAGAAGCACTAAAAAAGACGGCTCTGGTTCTAAATTTTAATAATCATGAAAAAAGCTAAAAAAAATTATTTACAAAAAAACTTTTTTCATAATTATAAAAATTTAGGACCAGAGCCACCTTTCTTAGCGCTTCTTATTTATTATCCCAAATTTTCAACTCGATATCGCGTTTCGTGTGAACGTAAGTTGATTTTGAAAAAAGTGTCGGTTAGGTAGGAATCCGGTCACGTGACCCACTCGTAACATGGCCTTAAGCCTTGTTTTATGAGAGAAATAACATTATTTTGTTTTTTTATTTAAAATGTATTATTTTAATTCTTAAAATCATAGAAACCCGATTTTTTAGGCATGATTTTTGGCAGCGGGCTGACTAAAAAGCTTTGGCTTCGGGTTTTTATGTAATTTATTTATAAACACATTTTTTTCTTTAATTTAGAATTTTCCGAAAAGTAGCAAACAGAATTAATGACGGGGAAAATGCATTCATGTTTTTAAATCTGAATTAAAAAATTCACTTTTTTACAGCTGGTCAAAAACAAAAAAAAAACGAAATCTATCAGAACAGAGTTCATTTTTAATCAAATCTTTCTAAAACTGAAATTTCGAAGAAAAAAAATATTCCAAATTGAAAACTTGTAAACTGGACAATTGGAAGTAGGATTATTAAAATTAAAGACCGTGTTTGGCTACCAAATTTTGAAATTATAAACATTTACATTTTTTTAAATTTAAAGTTTTCGGAATGAATAGCTTTCAAATTTGAGCCTTTTGTAATTCAATTCATGTATGGGAACAAATTGTTTATGCTTTGAAGAGTTAAAATTATATTATCAGTCATTTATTGTGAGAGAAAAACTATTATTTTTTATGAAAACAACTTGCGAAAAAGAATTATTTTAACAAGTTTTTGTAATTGCGTTTTTTCTTACTGCCGCTTCTCGCAACTTTTAAAAAAATATTCGTATTTTACTAAATGAGTGCTCTTTTTGCGGGGAAATATACCCTGCATAAAATCATAGGCAAACTATTTTTTCAGAGATCATATTTTTGGCAAAATAAGTAAATAATCTTCAAATATATTATTTGTTTTAAAAAAAGGGTTTATTTAAAAAAAAATCACAGATGTGGGGAATGTTTTTCCAGAAAAAATTAGCCGTTCATGATTAAAATTAAAAAATTTGTAAGAAGCGATAGTAAGAATAAATTTAATTCGAGAAAAAACATTAATAAAATTTTTTTCAGGGTTTACAATTTTTTTATTAAAAATAATATTTTTGCTTTAAAATGACATCAGCAATATTATATTGATTCTTAAAATATTTCCAAAAATATATTTGTTTTATAAATCTAGATTTTCGCACAATTACCTGATATATTCATTTATTCATTTACGATTTATTTTCGCATAATTAACGATTTTAAAATAAAATTGCTTTGTTGACATATTCTACAAGAGTTAATTTATTGGCGAGTTTATTTATTTTTTAATTCTTCACATTTTCGGGGAATGAAAGTAAGGCTGGTAAGTAATTTTTAAATTCATTGTGATTTCAGCATTTACATGAAAGTAGAACAAATAACGTTTTTGGCAGAATTTTTAGGATTAAATTTTTTGATGAATAAAAAGGTTCATTTTGTTTATTCCTAATGTTTCAAAGGACACAAAAATTGACTGAGTTTTATAAGTATAACAATGTGCTAAAATATAAATTCCAATTGGGGGGGGGGGCAGTCTTGTAGTGAAAAAAAACAACAATTTACCTGTTTTCTGGCTTTACGATTGCATGAGAATCTCGAAGATCTTGATAATCCAAATGGTAACACTGCACTGTTAGAATTAGGCACGAATTTCGAGAGAAAAGTAATTTAAAGTCTGTATTTAATTATAAGCTTTTTCTGTGAAAACAGTGACATTTTATACTAGTTTTGTATTTTTTTAGCATTTAATAAACAGTTTTTGTAATCAAATAGGTAATCATGGAACAGAAACAGGTCAGAATTAATTTAGAAAATATCTTCTGTTCCAAGTATATTAAAAAAATTTGATAGTCCAAAGTTGGTGAATTTTTCTGTTTTTTATTTAAACCAAAATTCGTGCCTTCATTCACACACACAAACGGACATTTGATTCTAATAACACTTGACACTCGAAACAGACAGAAATTACATTTAAAATGATTATTTACTTAAAAGAAGTAGATTTAGCTAAAAAAAAAAAACTGAAAAACTAGACACTTATTAAATTCAATAATGGCGTTCGCGAATTTTCAAGAATTGATCTTCCATTTTCTGTAGTTCAATTTCCTAGTTATAACCTAATTCTCATTGATTTTTCCCGAAATTAATCCAGAATTCCACAAAACTCGTACTTCCCGACTTCCCAGAGCATAAAATCACGGCTAATTTCCGAAAAAGTAGCAAAATTCAACCGCGAAAAGTTATCTGAATTGTAACGGTTTTCCCCCCACCCGAAACGAAATTTCGAGCTTCCGGGAAGCCGCCAAACAGATTTATGTCGGAAGATTTTCAGCCACGAAAAAGTTGACAGTTTACACGGATTACTGCGTGTAAGTCGCCGGGCATTTAAGTTTTAGTTAAAAAGCTGGAAATTATACGGAATTTGTGTCATCAAACACGAAAATAAATTCTAAAACGAACAAGCCGGGCGGGAGAAACCTAACCTCTCCAAATCCGAATTAGAAAAATGGCGAAATTTCTTAATATATCGCTGCGATTTTATTAGAATTTATTTATCGGCTACCGTTTAGGCACCCGAATTCATCTGAATTTGTATGTCATCAGACTATAATACTCCTTTTCCGACCTGAAATCTCGGAGCCCGACGCGCGATCGTTTCGCTTTCAAGAAAGGAGAAACAACAATGCAAAACAATGGCGTTGACAGTTCTACCAACCAATAATTGATTGGAGATTCGAATGCAATTTTGAATTCTTGAAATCTAGGGAATCTTTTAACCTCAAATTTATGAAATGGAAGGCTTATAGCTTTTTATTCTTAAATTGATCACGTTTGAAATTTAAATGTTTGGTTAACCTCAAAATGGGGGTGGTACTGAAATTCAAATGGCGGGTGATTTGAATTTACATTGAAACATTTTCAATTTCCTATTTGTGATTTATGATTTCTTAGTAAATCAGTTGAACAGTTCAAAACATATGTAACAGAAGCATATTTTTTTTTAATTCAAATTGTATTTGTCTCATATTTTAAAGTTATGTAAATTTTTCTAACTGAAAGTAAAAGCTCTAATAGTTCAGTTTAAATTATTTTTCATAATTTTGTCCCATGTTTAAAAAATTAACGAATTTTGCGCTTATGAATCAATTATTTGTGATTTTCTTCTACAAATGGCAGCAATCAAGAAGCATTTTCTTTTAAATTTTTGCTTTGAAATTGTCTTCAAACTTAATATTACATTTTTATGATTCAAATTGTATTTCTGATATTTTAAATATTCAAAATTGAAAGTAAATAGTTCTAATGGTATGAACCAATTATTTGTGATTTTATTCTAAAAATGAAAACAATCAAGGAACAAATTATGAAGCATTTTCTTTACATTTTTTGTTTGTAATTATAATGTTCAAAATTTAAGTTGAATTCTTTTTTAATTCAAAGTTTAATTGTCTGGTATAAGATTGGAAGTTATTCAGAATTGAAAGTAATAGTTCAAAATTTAAATTTAAAAGTATGTAGCCTGCGTTCCTGAAGCAATTATTTGGGTTTGAATTATTATTACTTAAAAAAAATTGATGATCGTCAAAATTTAAATTGGGCTTTTTTTAAATTCAAGATATCTTATGATTAAAAAAATAACAAAATTTGCGTTTGTGTAGCAATTGTTGGCGATTTTATCCTGAAAATAACGTTCTTCTGGTATTTTCTTAGTATTTTTTCTTTGTTTTAATTTAAATACATTTTTAGCTTCAAAAACTAAAATAACCCCCTCTTATGGCTCCTCTTGTTTCTATATTTACCTATTTCGTCTTTTGCAGCTATTCTTAAGGATGCGGACCTCACAACTATGTCAGCCAAAAAAGTGAGGCAACAAATTGAAGAGAAACTGGACGTTGACCTTTCTGAAAGGTAAACACGATATTCTAATTTTTAAACTAAGAATATTAAAAGTATTCAGCAAGTTTAATAACAAAAAATTGAATCCATTTAACAACAAAAATTTTATCGCCCCTAAATAGGGCTGATAAATATGTCGAAATAATCTGGTTTTTGAAAATTCGTCTTTTTCCAGTTGGATTCAACTTAATTTGTTAAAATTTTTTTTTTTTTTTAATTTGATTTTTATTTCTTTTTTTTTTATCTAAAAATTTGACTTCCGTTTTGGTTCAAACAGGATCTTTCAGTTAGAACTGCGTCTATTTTGTTAAAAATTCGTCTTTTTGGTAGAGAATTGTAATTGTTTGGTCGAAAATGATTTGTTGTTGAAAATTTAACTATTTTGTGGAAAAATTGTCTTTTTTGTATATAAATTCAACTCTGATTTAAAGTATTTTTTGTTGAAATATCGGTTTATATTTTTTTGTTAAAAATTCGATAACTTGATTAAAAACTGAACTGCTTCGTTAAATATTAATTTTTTGGATGGAAATGCATGGTTTTAGTTAAATTTTTTTTTTATTTGAGCATGGAACCATGCTAATAATTTTCCACGTGTATCTATTTTAAAATCTATTTTCCATAATGTAGTCGTGCTCTTGAAACGTGTGGATGCGATACATGCGCATTTGCTTTAAAATAATGCAGGTGTGAGTATACTGTGTCCAAGATCGACGAGAGGGACTCTGTGTGGAACTGAAGATACATAAGTATCCACCTCGTTCCCCCTCCAACACAAATGAAAATAAAAAATATTATATTTTTCTAATGCCTGAATCATAGCAGACTCTTTTTTGAATTTTGAAACTTCAAATTTTAAACCAAGCTTCACCTTGACTTAAAATTCCATCTCTTGCAGATTTAAAATTTTATATCACCCGATAGTATTCGAATTTCAAACATCTTATTTGAGACATGAATTTAAATTTCTCCTTGGAATCACATCTAAAGTTTTTGAAATTTTGAAGAGAATAAAAAACGTAAGATTTGTGGACAAGTTTTTAATGATTTTTTTTGTTTTTTGAAAAGTTTATTTTAATGGAATATTTCAAACAAAACAAAAATCCAGAAGATTTTAAGAGAATTTTTCAAACTATGTAGAAAAAAAAGATATATACCGTAATTTTACAAGATTTTTAGAAGGTTTATAAGTTTATGCGTGGTTTTTTAAGAATTAAAAAAAAAGTTAGAATCACGTTTCGAGTGTTTGACGTTAGCTTCTTAAAAATTGAACTTAAGTTTTTCTTCAATTCAAAATCATTTATAAAATATATATGTAGAAGGTTTAGAAGTTTTGAGATTAATAAATTAATTAAAATTGGAAAATATTTCAAAAAATTAAGAACAATGTAAGTTTTGGATTTTGAAGATTTCGAAAATGTAGACAAAAATATGGAAGATTTTAAGGCAATTTCTTTATTTTGAAATAGTTCTCAAAGTTTCAGGAATAATTAAAGAAAAAAATAGGTTTTGTTGGAAATTCGTCTTTTCTGGTTGAATTCAACTGTAATTTGTTAAAAATTCATATTTTTCAGAAAAATTAACTATTTTGTTGGAAATTCTTTTTTTTTTCTTTTGAAAATTTATCATTTTGTTGGAAATTCTTTCATTTTTTTTAAATTGAAAATTTGTCTTTCATCATTTGTTGAAAATGGATCTTTTTTAGTTGAAAATTTATGTATTTTGTTAAAAATTCGTTTTTTTAGTAGAAAATAAATGTTCTTGGTTGAAAATTCATATTTTTAAAAGTAATTTGAAAATATTTCCATTTTTTTAAAGAGTTTTGAAATGTTCTTGCAAAAATCCATTATAAAAATTATTAATTTTAATACTAAGTGAATTTTGAAAATAGCTTGATGTAATTATTCTTCAATAATTACTTATTAATTAATAGATAATGCCAGACATTAAAAATTATATCTGGAGAATAATTTAACAATTAGAATATTAAATTCAGGATAATAAAATGTTAATTGTTGAACAGGAAAAAGGAAGTTGACGATCTCGTAATGGAGTGTCTGCAAGAGAAACAAGACGGAGGAAAGAAAAAGAAGAAGGCTGCCAGTGAAGAGTCTGAGGAGGGAGAAGAGGAGGAAGAGGAAGAAGCTTCCGAAGAAGAGGAAGAGGAAGAAAAGAAACCCGCGAAACGAGGACCTCCCAAGAAAGCAGCACCAGCAAGCAAACGCAGCAAGAAAGCCTCTTCCGATGACGAAGAAAGTGCGAGTGATGAAGACGCCAGCGACGAGGAGTACAGTCCCAAGAAGGGAAAACCAACTCCCAAGAAGGGTAAATATTTATCTCCTTTTTTTCCCATCTAGTCCCCAGAATCCAGAAGTCTCATTGTCCAATTTTTTTTTTGCAGGAAAGGCGGCCAAGGGTAAGGGAAAGAAGAAGGGCAGTGATAGCGACAGTGACGAAGATTGGGGAAAGAACAAGAAATCCGGTGGTGGCGCGAAAAAAGGAGGTGCTAAGGGCAAGGGTGGTGGCGGATACACACGTCCCATCACGCTATCCCCAGAGTTGGCTGCCATCGTTGGTGCCGAAGAAATGGCCCGACATGAAGTCGTCAAGAAGGTCTGGAGCATCATCAAGGAGAGAAATCTCTATGTAAGTATCCCATTTGTTAAATTTTTTGATTGAAACTTCACCTATATATGGTTGATAATTCATTTTTGTAGGCTGAATATTCAATTATTTGGTTCAAAATTAACTCTTTTGTTGAACATTCGTCTCTTTTTTAAAAAAGTTTTTTTTCTTTTCTTAAAAAGCCGACCATTAACTATTTTTCTGTTGAAAGTTACTGTTTAATTATACTCTCTCTAGTTGGATTGAAAAGTCATCTTTTTTTATTGTAGTTTAATGTTTGTTTGAAAATTCGAAAATATCGTTGCAAATTCAATTGTCTTCTAAAATATTCAATTAGAAGTCCGGCGTATACTCACTCACGGAAATTATTCATACTCTGAAATTGTAAATATTTATTTATTTAAATCTAAGAGAGAAAGAGTTGTGTTTTACAATAAAATTAAAAACTTTGAGACAGGGGATTTAGGAGATATCTAATTCCGTTTTTGAAAAGAGAATTTTCTCTAAGAATTGTTTCGTATTTTATTTTATAATACTTTGAACACGAATTTTTTGAAAAGAATCATAATTTTTGGTTGGTTCAGAGTATTTTCCAAAAATATAATTCTGCCCAGTAAAGAGAAATGTTCATGAAGGGACTTGCTACAGTGGGTTTTTTCGAAGGAATTATAATTCAAATTTAAGAAATTCAATTCTTAATACATCAAAATTTCAATTTCTCTTTAACGTCAAACATTCAATTTTAACTACGAAATTCGGGTTAATAAAAGAAAAGAAGAATCAAGTTATAAAATTTGGAAAACACACTTTTAAATGTCTCCATTTAAATTGAACAAAAGGAAAGGAAGAGGTTGCCTTATTCTTCCCTCTTTTTTATTTTTTTTAACAGAGAATTTTAGAGAAAAGGTATACTTTTGACTTGGAACAGGAACATTTTTGGAAATGAAATTATAATTCAGGTCTATAATAAGTCATTTTTGAAAAGAATTATAACTCGGACTTCCAATAGTGAATTTTCCATAGAAATTATATTGAGAGTAAATAATTTAAATTTTAAATACTTCAAACATTTAAATTTAACTAATTTTTGGAAATTAAGGAAAAACAAGAAACCAGTTATCAAACTTGGACACCACACTCTTGAAAGTCTCCATTCAAATAAGAAAGAGAAGAATGCCTTCTTTTTCTTTCCTCCTTTTTAAATTTATTTACAAAATTGAATGGGTAACCTCCCTCAAGAATTTCATTGTTACAAAAACTACTTGTGGGTTGGAATAAGAGATTCTTCATTATAATTCAAATTTAAGAAATTACATTCAGAATAAATTGTACATTTCTCCATTCAAATACGAAATAGAATAAAGAAAAGGAAGTTTGCTTCTTTTTCTTTTCTCTTTAATTTTTGTGTTCTTAATTTGATTGGAGCCATTTCAGAGTGTTGTCAAAAATAGTGAATTCTCGGGAAAAATTATAATTTTCAATCCATAAAAATTATTATTCTGTCTTGAAACAGTGCGGTTTACAAACAAATTATAATTCAAATTTAAGAAATTCAGTTAATAGTAAATCTAAATTCCCCTTAAACGCCTAACATTCAAAATAAAAAAAAGGAAAGAAAAAGAGAGGGTCGTCTTTTTCTTTTTTTAAATTGAAAAAAATGTAAGAAGTCCTTTAAGAGTGTATTATCAGAATTTGATGATTGGGTTCTTGGTTTTTTAATTTCCAAGAATTTCTTAATAAAGAATTATAATTATATAATATTTACTGGGATGGTCCAACAAAATATTTTTTCTGTTTTTTTTTTAAGTCTCACCCCCTCATTTTGTGTCTTTTGGTGAAAGAAAATTTTCCTAATTTTTTGAGATTTAAAAAAAATGTTTAGGGGTAGGACACGACCTTTAAAGTGCCCCAAAGTTTTAAAATTTCAGTAAGTCCTTGAATTTTAAAAATAATCGTAAAAACTTTACAACTACAATGTAAAACTGTAATGCGAGCAGTGCAAACCCTGAATTTTTAATTTAATTTACCCCCAAATTTGCCAAAACTCACTCTTTAAGACACTAAAAAGTAGTTTTTAAGTGTCTTTTCTGAATTTTATGAAAGTAAAATGAAAATTTAAGTGGCAAATTATATAAAAAATTTCATTACACAAATATGAAAAATAGTTCCCTTAAAATAAACATTTTCACCCTTAATAATCCATAAAAATTTACATTTTCTTTCTTTAAAATTGATTATCAAAAACATTTAATATAAATTTCTTTATATTGAAAGAAAAAGTTTTTTAAAGAAAGAAAATGTAATTTTTTATGGATTATTAAGGGTGAAAGATATTTATTTTAAGGGCACTATTTTTCATACTTGTATAATAAAATGTTTTATATAATTTGCCACTTTAATTTTCATTTTACTTTCATAAAATTCAGAAGACACTTAAAAATTACTTTTTAGTGTCTTCAGGGGTGAGTTTTGACAAATTTGGGGGTAAATTAAATCTTTAAAAAAAAATTTCAGGCTTCATATTGCTCACATGGTACTTTCCATCATCGTTGTAAAGTTTTTACGATTCTTTTTCAAATTCAAGGACATACTGAATTTTTATATTATTATATTTTTTAGTTAGAAGAAGGATCTGGAACAAGGAATTTTCCAAACGAAGTGTCTCGTCCCGAAATTCGGGATGACTAGTCCAATATTTTCATAAGCTCGGCTAGTCGTCCCGACCCTTTTCCAAGTCCATCAATTTCTCGGGACGACTAGACACAGCCTTTTCCAAAATAATTATAATTTTGGCTTCCTTTTTTTAAAATTTTAATGGCGACATTTAAGAGTGTGTTCTCAGAATTCGATCGTTGGATTTTTTTTTTCAATTTTCAAATATTCCGTAATTAAGTATTGTAATTTTGACACTCAACTGACTCTTATTTTATTTCAGGACCCGAAGAACAAGCAGTTCGCCATCTGCGACGATGAGCTGATGAAGGTTATCGGCGTCAAGCGCTTCAGGACTTTCGGTATGATGAAATACCTCAAAAACCACTTCGTAGACTAAGTAGCTGAACTTCAGTCACCCAAAAGTTGTACGTTACAACGCTATTTTCCGCTGTGCAAGAAGATCTGCACTTCCATCTCGCGGTTAATCCATTAACACATATACACCTCTTGCAAGTTTCGACGAAATCCGTTTTGCGCGATTGCGATTGGTTCCGATTGCAAAAAAAGTCGTGCGGGAAACGGACTTGCGTTGGCCAATAGTCAGTAGGTTTTATGTTGTCATATTCCGACCGACGTTTTTTATCATTCTGGTCTTTCAAACTTCAGCAGCTGCTCGAGCGTCGTCGTTGCACACATTCGACTCGCTCGAGTTGTTTTTTCTTTCTTTGAAATGATCCAAATCCGAAGCGTTCCGGACTTGGGAAATTTCTATCAGCCTTTAAACGTTTATCGGTAACGTTGAACATTCTGTACAAATAAGTTTTTTGTTTCGAGTTTGAGACTGAACTCGACACTTTTTAAGATCCGACTTTAAGCAAGGTTTTTTTTTAAAACGTTGATTATTTTTATAAAAGTTTCCAGACAAAGGAGTACACCTAACATATGAAAGACGAGTAATTCGAGAAAAATGATAGGGAAAGCGGAAGCATGTAAAACACACATGAAAAAAAATCATCCCGTATCTCTTTTGTATAATAGTTATACAGTGTTACACTGAAATTACGACTAAGCGAGGTTTAATTGTATTAACATGTAATTAATAATTATTGTCGTAAAGTAGGTTTTTTCGGTGTAAAAATTTACCTAATTAAGGCTTAGTGCTGGTGTGATTGTTTTCGATAAAACGAGTCACGAGGTGCGAATCGTCCGCATTTCGACGTGTAGAACGACTTTTTGAATATAAATTTCACTATAGCTGGTCTAAATTACGATAAAAGTCACTTGCATGAATCAAGAATGAGCAGTGACATCATAAGTGGCTCATGTCTTCTTTTAACCCTTTATCAAGCTAGATTCCAATTTTAATATCGCTTCTATTTTATATTTGAAGCTTATTCGAATATTTCGAGGGAGTGTCACAAACGTAAGAAATCGTTCGATGAAGGGTTATAGATTGAGAGATCGATGTTTCTAAAAAAATGAGAGAAAGAATTGAAAAAGTCATTAAGTTTCATGAACACTTGATACAGTTGTGAACCATTCATGCAGTTGCTTTGATTTTAATTGAATATAATTTTATATGAGAATTTTTTTGACTAAGAATCCATGCGACGGGAGAAATAGCCACTTTTAGTAATAAACATGTCTATGTTTTCTATATGACAGAATAATGCATTATATAAATACAAACCTGGATAATTGTTCCATGAGTGTACTTGATTTTTTTGTGTCTGATTAAAAAAGTTGCTTTCATTTTTTTTAAGTGCGTTTATTCATGCCTTGCATTTCCTTACCTCTAGTTTTTAATTTAGGTGATAAATTTAGAATATTTTGGGAATTAGTATTAAGGCGGAAAGGAATTATGACGCGATCCGATGGTTGGAAATTTCCTCTTTTTTTTGTTTGTTAAAAATTGACTTTATTTGTTGAAACCCCATATATTCGTGTTGGAAAAGCAACTGTTTCACGACACATTTGCTTGAAACTTTTACCATTTTCATTAATTGTTTTTCTTTATTGACTGAAAAGTCTTTCTTTGTTCAAAATTGAGAACTTTGGTAACAATGTATGTATTTTGTTGAGAATTCGTCTTTTTTCATAAAAATATAATCTTTTTAGCTGTAATTTCACCTTTTTGATTGAAAATTTAATTATTTTGTTGAAAATTCCACTTCTTTGTAGAAAGCTAATCTGTTTGGCTTGAAACTTCTGCCATCTTCATTTTTTTTGTTTATTGACTGAAAAATATTTCTTGGTTGAAAATTCGACTCTTGTTGAAGGTTCTTTTTTATATAAAAAATCATCTCTTAGGGTAGAAATTTCATCTTATTTCATTCAACATGTACTTTTCTAGTTGAAAATTTAATTATTTAGATGAATATAAAACTATTTTGTGGAAAGCTCGTTTTTCTGGCTTTTTGATTTGAAATTCATCTTTTTAGTAAAAATTTAAAATTACTTAAAAGTAATTTATTATTATTAAATTAATTACCATTCTTTTCGAAGATCACTTGAGTCGTTGAAAATTCATATCTTTTTTTGGTGAAAATTGAGCTACTTATTTGAAGGTTAAACCACTTTGTTAAAAAATTATTTTTTGTTGGACATTCATCATTTTAGTTAAAAACTCATTACTTTGGTTGAAAATTAATTTGTTTAACTGAAAATTTAACTATTCCCGTTGAAGATTCATCATTGACGTTGAAAGTCCATCTCTTTGGTTGAAAATTGATGTTTTCAATTGAAAATTCTAGTGCCTGGGTAAAATTTGAAATTATTTTTTAAATCTTATTTTTTCGTTTGAAAATTGATCATTTTTGGTTTGAAATTCGCCTTTTTCGTAGAAAACTAATCTTTTTGGTTTGAAATGTCCTCTTTTTTGGTTAAAAATGCAACTGTTTGGTTGAGAGTTAAGTTTTTTGTTAAAAATTTATATTTTCGGGCTGAAGATTTAGCTATGTTACAGAATATTTGCCTTTTAACTTGAAAGTTCAACAGTTGGGACGAACTTTTTTCCTACTTGATTGAAAAATCTTTATTTGTCGAAATTCGTCTTTTTTGTTGTAAAATTCGTCATTTTAGTTGAAAATTCATTTCTGTGATTGAAAATGTTGTTCAAAATTTTGGTTGAAAACTAATTTTTTTACTGAAAATCGAACGTTTCCATTTTTGGTTGGAAATTTGTCTTTCTTGGTAGAAAATGAATCCTCTTGGTTGCAAATTCGTCTTTGGTTTTAAAGTTTTTTGATAGAAGGTTCACAGTTTTAGTTGCAAATTCATCTCTGGGTGAAAATTCGTTTTTTTTTTAAATTATATATTTCTTTTTAAAACTATAAATTGAACCTGAAGATTCATAATTTTAGTTGAAAATTCATCTCTGGTTGAAAATTCTACTATTTGGGTAAAATTTGAACTACTTTGTTAAGATTTTATTTTTTGGTTGAAAGTTGATCTTTTTTAGTTAAAAATTCCTTGTTTTTTTTGGTAGAAAACTAATATCCTTGGCTTTAAATTTCCAACTGTTTTACAGCAAATTTGTCTTTTGATTTGAAAATTCAACGGTTTGGATGAAAATTTTTTTCTTCATTGAAAATTCTCTATTTGTTGAGATTCGTAATTTTCATTACAAAATTCATCATTTTAATTGAATTTTTTTTTTTAATTCAACTATTTAAGATGAAGCTTCATCATGCGAGTTAAAAATGCATCTCTGGTTGAAATTTAAAATACATATTTTGTTGAAATTTGAGCTTTTTTAATTGAAAATTTTGCTGTTGGAAAAAAGCTGAACTACTTTGTGAAAGTTTTATTTTTTTGTTTGAGGATTGCTCTTTTTTAATCGAGAATTCATCTTTTTGTCGTAGGAAACTAATGTTCTTGCTTTGAAATATCCTCTTTTTGATATTCGATTTTTCTAAATTAATTTTTTTTACTAAAAATTGAACTCTTCCAATTTTGGTAAAAAATTCGTCTTTGTTAGGGAATTTTTGGTTGAGGATTGATTTTTCAAATCGAGCTTATTTGGTAGAAAAGTAATGTTTTTGGTTTGGAATATCCTCTTTTTTTTGGTTGAAAAATACCTTTTGATGAAAATTCATATCTTCGGGTTTCAAAATCACCTGTTCCTCAGACCATTTGTCTTTTCACTTGAAAGTTCAACAGTTTAGTTTAGATGAACTTTTTTCTCTCTTGAATGAAAAAACTTTGTTGAAATTCGTCATTTTTGTTGTAAAATTCGTGATTTTAGTTGAAAATTTGCTTTTTTTTTGTTGAAAATTAATTTTTTTTACTGACAATTGAACTTTTCCATTTTTGGTTCAAAGTTTATCTTATGGTAGAAAATTAACCCACGTGGTTCAAAATTGAACTAATTGGTTAAAAAAAAACATTTTTTTGAAGAATCATAATTTTGATTGAAAGTTCGTCTTTTTTTAGCAAACTAATGTTCTTGGTTGAAATTTCATCTTTTTTGGATTTTTTTGAATGTTAATTTGTTTAACTGAAAATCCAAATATTTTCTACTACTTAGGTAAAAGTTGAACTACTTTGTTAACATTTAATTTTTTTGGTTGAAAATTGATCTTTTTTAATTGAAAATTCGTCTTTTGGTAGAAAACTAATCTTGGTTTGAAACGTCCTCTTTTTTGTTAAAAATGAAACTGTTTAGTTGAATATTAATCTTCTTTGGTTGAGGAATAAATTATTTTATTGAGACTTCTTTTTTGGTTAAATTCAACTGTTTTTTATTTCAAATAACAATCTTTTTTTTTTTAAATTCATCTTTTTTGCTGAAATTTGAACTATGTTGTTGAAGGTTGAACCACTGTTAAAACAATCATTTTTTTGTGTTGATTAATCATATTAGTAGTTGAAAATTCCTTTCTTTTGGGTTAAAAATTAATCTTTTTTAGTTGAGGATTCAACTGTTTATTTGAAAATTCATCTTTTTTGGTGGAATATTGATATTTTTTCGTTAAAAATTCGCCCTTTTGGTAGAAAACTAATCTTCTTGGTTTGTAATTTCCTCTTTTTTTGGTTAAAAATAATTCATATTTTCAGGTTGAAAATGCAACAGTGTTTTACAGAACATTTGTCTTTTGACTTGAAAGTTTAACAGTTTGGATGCTTTTTTCTCTTGATTGAGAAGTCATTATTTGTTGAACATTTTATACTATTATGTTAAACAAATTTTTGTTGAAATTTAATTTTTTACTGAAGTTTGAACTTTTCCATTTTTGGATGATAATTTGTCCTTTTCGGTTGAAAATTAATCCTCCTGGTTGCCAATTCGTCTTTTTGGTTTTAAAATTCATCTCTTGGTAGAAGTTTAATCTTTTTTGTTTGAAATTAAACCAGTTTGTTAAAAAATCATATTTTTTGTTCAAGATTCATAATTTTAGTCAAAATTTCATCTCTTGAAAATTCGTTTTCTTGTTTGGTTGAAAATAATTTTTTTTTACTGAAAAGTAAACCATTCCAGTTGAAGATTAATAATTTTAGTTGAAAATTCATCTTTTTGTCTGAAAGTTCAAATATTTTTTTGCAAATTAATCTTGTTTAATTAAAAAATCTACTAATTGTGTAAAAAATGAACTATGCTTTGTTAAAATTGTATTTTTTGTTTGAAAATTGATCTTTTTTGACTTGAAAGTTCAACAGTTTTAATGAACTTTTCTTTCTTGATTGAAACTACTTTGTTGAAATTCGTCTTTTTGGTTGTAAAATTCATCTCTGTGGTTGAAAAATAGACTATTTCGTCGAAAATTGCTTTTCTTTTGTTGAAAATTAATTTTTTTACTGAAAATTGAACTTTTCCATTTTTGGTTGAAAATTTGTCCTTCTTTTGGAGAAAATTAATTTTTTTGATTGCAAATTCGTCTTTTTGGTTTTAAAATTCATCTCTTGTCAGAAATATCATCTTTTTTAGTTGAAAATTGAACTACTACGTTAAAAAATAACTTTTTTGTTGAAGATTCATATTAGTTGAAAATTCATCTCTTTGGTTGACAGTTTAAATATTTTCTTGTAAATTGATCATTTTTAATTTAAAATTCTACTACTTGCATAAAAGTTGAACTACTTTGTTAAATATTTATTTTTTGGGCTGAAAATTTGAATATTTAGTTAAAATTTTTTTTTTTTTCAAACTAATTTTGATAATTGGAAAGTGAACGCTATATTAACCCGTAAAGTTATCCCCTCTCTGTGATAACATAAAGAATGAGGGGGTTCGCTGAAGATACCAGCAGAAATTCCTTTATTGCAACAAGGATTTTTAATATTTTTGCACAAACATTTTTTTGGGTATACTTTTTTATATCCTTTATAAGATAAAACTATTTAAAATATATATTTTTAATTTTAACATAAGAAAAAAAATTAAAAACTAAAACAAAATGGAAAAAATGACTCTTTGATTAAAAAAAGGCTGGGTATAAAAGACACCAGGAATAACTTTAAGGGTTAATACAAACCTGGATAATAATTGTTCTATGAGTGTGCTTGATTTTTTTTGTCTGATTAAAAAAGTAGCGTTCATTTTTTTAATTGGGTTTATTCATGCCTTGAATTTCCTTACCTCTAGTTTTCAGTTTAGAAAATAATTTTAGAATATTTTGGGAATTATTATTAATTTGGGAAGGAATTATTCACTTTTTTTCGTCTTCTACGATCGTTAGGACATGCTGAGCGTCATCGCGTCTGCCTCGTAAACCAAAAATGTAGGTTTGAAGTTTTTTGGTGTTTGTTGAGCTATCTTTTTTCGTTTGAACTTCTCGGTTTTTGGGAGGTGCTGCTTGATTTTGAGCTCCACTTCTGAAATGCGATTTCTGCGTCTGGGTACTTCTTGTTGCCGATCGACAAATTGATGCCTAAAATGAAAATAATTATAGATTTTAAGTATTACCAGACTTTACACTCTCCCCTCTTTACAAGAATTTCCCTGGCGACAGTATCGGATAGGAATTCTTTCCGAACCAATCCGAATTATTCCGGAATCTGTATCCGAACCAATTCGAAAAAAGTTCTACATTTCGTTTGACCCAAATCGATTAAAAATTAATCCGACTCATTATGTTCAATCCGAACTCCAAAACGAACCAAGGTTTCAATCCGAATCAATCCGAACTCGGATTGATATACACTGAATTATGAATCCGGTTCGGATTGAAAATCAGTTTAGGTCAATCCGAGTTCGGATTCATTCGGATTGAAAATATGGTTCGGATTGAACCGGATTGAGTCGGATTAATTTTTGACCAATTTGGATCGAACGAAATGTAGACATTTTTTCGGATTGGTTCGGATACAAATTCCGGAATGATTTCCGGTTGGTTCAGAAGGAATTCCTATCCGATAATTTCGCTAGGGTTCCCATTTTCTCGTTATTTCGCTTGAATGCGAGCTGAATTAATACTAGAACCCAATAAGAAAATAACTATTTTTGGGTAAAAGTTCAATATTTTCGGTTGAAAAGTCTATTCACCGAATCCATTTCAAATCAGGCAGGGTTCTAAACTTGAAATCGCAGAATCTCTCGGGGACGAAATATGTTGTTTTTTTGAGAAAATTAGGTGATACGTATTTTTTTCGATTTGCAAAAAAAAAAGTTTCTAAAAAGTTATGTGTATTTGAATTTGGTGCTTTGTTTTTCAAAAAACCCGATTTTTTTAAACCTCTATAACTTTTTACCTAATTGAAATATTTATTATTTTCTTTTTGAGTCGAATAGCGTTCATCGTCTTCTTTCAAAATGCGCTGAAATTGAGACATTTTCATAGAACTTTTTTAGACGTGCAAACTTTTATCTTAACATTTTTTCGTATCTGTCATTTTTGCCAAGAAAAAGTAGACAATTCGATTGTAAAAAAAAAATTTCAATTAGGTAAAAAGTTATAGCGGTTTAAAGACAAAAATTCGAGTTTTTTGAAAAAAAACACAAAATTCAAAGACGCATAACTTTTTAGAAACTTTTTTTTTTCAAATCGGAAACATACGTATCGCCTGATTTCTTCTAAAAACCAACATATTTCGTCCTCGAGAGATTTTCCGATTTCAAGTGTAGAACCCTGCCTGATTTGAAATGGATTCGGTCTATTATTGTTTTTTTGGTTCGGAATTCATAACGTTTGATTAAAAAGTCTACTATTTAGTTGGCAATTCATTACATTTTTGGTTGAAAATTAATTTTTTACAGTTAAAAATGTAGCTTTTTGGTTGAGTGTTGAACTATTTTGTTGAAAATTCATTTGTTTGTTGAAGATTGATCTCTGGTTGAAAATTTAACAATTTTGCTGAAAATCATTTTTTTCGTTGGGAATTAACTTTTTAAAATTAAATTATCTTCATCTGTTTTGCTTGAGGATTCAACTATTTTGTTGAAACTTCGTCTTTTTCGGTTGAATTCAACTGTTTTTGATCTCAAATTAAAATCTTTTCTGGTTGAAGTATCAACTATTACATGTTTTGTTGAGAATTCAGAATTTTAGCCGAAAATTCAACTATTTGGTGGTCAATAACTTTTTTTTAAAATTAAATAATTTGGTACAAAATTAAACTATTTGGTTGAAGATCCATATTTTTGGTAGAAAATTAAACTATTTGGCTGAAAATTCATATTTTGGTAGAAAATTTAACTAATTGTTTAAAAATTTAGAAAACAATAACATTAAATATAACTATTTGAAAATTCAACTTTTTGGTGGTAAAGTAACTTTTTTGTTGAAAATTCAACCGTTTTGTAGAAAATTCGTTTTCTTGACTTGAAAATTTAACGATTTGGTAGATTATCCTTCCTTTTTGGTTCAAAAAGCAACTGTTTGGTTCAAAATTAATATGTTTTGGTTCAAGATTCAACTATTTTGTTGAAAATTTGTCTTTTATGTTGAATTCAACTGTTTTTTTTATTTAAAATCAAAACCTTTTTTGGCTGAAATATCAACTATTACATGTTTCGTTTAGAATACATAATTTTAGTTGAGAATTCAGCTATTTGGTAATAAATAACTTTTTTTTTTTGAAATTCAACTGTTTTGTATAAAATTAAACTATTTGGTTGAAAATGTAACAGTTTGTTTAAAAATTTATTTAACTACTAGAAATAACTTTTTATTTGGAAAATCATATCTTCGGGTTCGAAATTCAACTATTTTGTAGATGATTCGCTTTTTTGGCTTCAAAATTCAACCATTTTGTTGAAAATTCGCCTTTTTTTGGTAGAATATTAAACTTTTCAGAGAAAAATTTACCTATTGGTTAAAATTTTAACTATTTGGTTTTTTGGTTCATAATTAATTTTTTTATCTGAAAATTTAACTATACCATTTTTGATTGGAAATTGAACATTTATAAGTAAAAAATTCAATTATTTGGTAGAAAATTCAAATATTGTCTTGAAAAATCGTCTTTAGGCAGACAATTAATCTTGTTTGTTGAAAACTCATCTTTTTTTTTAAATTCGTTTTTTTAATTAATTTTTTAACTGAAAATTTAACAATTCCATTTCTGGTCGTAAATTGATTCTTTGTAAGTTGAAAATTCAACTATTTGGTAGAAAATACGTATACTTTCTTGAAATATCGTCTTGGGTAGAAAATTTATTTTGTACGTTGAAAATTTATCTTTTTGGTTCAGGATTCAACCATTCTGTTAAAAATTCATCTTGGTAGAAGTTAACTCGTTGAAAATTCGTTAATTTTTTTTATGTCATTTTTTAAACTGAAAATTTAAAGATTCCATTTTTGGTTGAAAACTTATATTTTTTAATAAAAAATTTAACTATTTGGTTAAAAATTCACGTGTTTTCTTCAAAATTCGTCTTTTTTGTAGAATATTAATCTTTTTAGTGGAAAATTTATCTATTTGGTTGGAAATTTAACTATTTAGTTAAAAATTCCTCTTTTTTGGTTAAAAGTTGAACTACTATGTTTAAAATGTATGTTTTGAAGGCTCACCTCTGATTGAAAATTTAACTATTTTGATGAAAATTTGCTTTTTTTTGGTTCATAAT
>CAKNYM010042978.1:0-92922 GCA_932195095.1 Andricus curvator | reverse complement strand
AATATTTCGTTTCTGGTCGTAAATTGATCATTTGTAAGTTAAAAATTCAACTATTTGGTAGAAAATTCGTATATTTACTTGAAATATCGTCTTGGGTAGAAAATTAATCTTGTACGTTGAAAATTTATCTTTTTGGTTGAGGATTCAACCATTCTGTTAAAAGTTCGTCTTCGTAGAAGTCAACTGGTTGAAAATTCGTTTTATTTAATTTCATTTTTTAAACTAAAATTTTAACGATTCCATTTTTTGTTGAAAACTTAGGTTTTTTAATCAAAATTTGAATTATTTGGTTAAAAATTCATGCGCTTTCTTCAAAAGTCGTCTTTTTTGTAGAATATTAATCTTTTTAGTGAAAAATTCATCTATTTGGTTGAAAATTCAACTATTTGGTTGAAAATTCCTCTTTTTTGGTTGAAAGTTAAAAATTCGTTTTTTAAATAATTTTTCAACTTGAAAATCTAACGATTCCTTTTTTAGTTGAACATATAGCTTTTTTAGTTGAAAATTCATCTTTCCTGATTGAAAATTAACTTTTTGGTTAAAAATTCACCTCTTGAGGTTAAAAAGTTATCTCTTTTAGTTGACAATCGTTTTTGGTTAAAAACTCAACTATTTTGTTGAAAATGCAAGATATTTCGACTTGAAATCTTAGGAGTTTAAAGCGTTTCATATTGACTTGAATATGGTATCTAAATTAATTTTATTTAAAAAAATTTATTTCCCTATTTTCTTGGAAAATCACCATGTTTTTATATAATTTTGGGTTGTAATGTTTCTATTACGAATTCAAAAATCGATTTGAAGAATTTAAATTAATTCTTCAGAGAATTATTGTAGATACTGGCATTAATTTTAAAATATTCCCTAAATTTTACAAATTCAACTTAAATTTTTTTTTTATTAATTTATAAAATTTAAAAAAAAACCCTTCTATTATTATCTGTGAAATCATGAATTTGAATTTAGCATGGGATTCATCTTTGCAAAAATCTTACTGTATTAATATAATTTTTGTTAGTTTACCAATTTTAGAGCTTTTCTCCTATGATCCCAAATATTAGAGGAATAATTTTTGTCTATAAAAGAAGGCAAAACATGCAACTCGGTCTGAACTTCCTGATCGTGATGAACAGTCAGAAAAGGACCATCTTCACTCAACCTGAAAAATAAACAATTTTTCTTCACGGATTTTGTAAATCGATATTGTTAAGAAAAGGACTTTCTTATTACACTTCTTGATTTCTGATAGCCTCCACATCATTGTAAATTTGGAAAAGATGAACGAATTCCAGATGATTGCGGACGAAATTCAAAGCCTCGAACAAGTATCTAGAAGATTCCAAAATATTTATTAATTAAGTTAACTAAAAATAATTTTGTACCAGCTGAAAAAAATGGTTACTATTTTATGTTCTGATTTTCTTAGTATATTCTTAAAGCTCTACAAAAAAATTAAAAACAAAATTTTACTTGTTTGGTTGTTCTCCAAATTTTTGAGCAGCTTTTGCCGAACTGAATGCAAAATATTTTCCTCTCCACTTGGCAATTCCAATATTTGGATTCCCAGGTATGAGAGAACCTTTACCTACCACAAAACTCCATGCACAAAATCCAAGAAACTAAAATTCGTAAATTAAAAATTAGTAATAAAAATTGAATTTTTGAAATTGAAAAACTTTACCTCTAAGTGAATTTTTTCAAAATCCTTGGTAGAATTTGGATAGTAGAGATCACATTCACCACATTCAGCTAAGAGTAATGAAAATTAGGTCATTATTTTTTTCTAAAATTATATATTTTTTAACATACTTATCATCTGCCCCATAGATTTTTCCAATCTCTCTGCATCAGTCAAGACTTCTTTCCCTTTTATCATATTATTCAGTAGAGATTCGTCATAATCGCTAATAGTCTAAAAAATAAGTGTTATTATAATTTAAATTTATGATTTAAAATAAAAACTTGTTAATTTTTCATCTATTTTTTATTTTTAATTAAAATTACATAATCAGGTTGGCCATAGGTCAGGTAAAACCCTAGAAAAAGTCAGGGAATTTCTATAAGAGAAATAACTGTTCAGGATAATAAATTAAATTTTCAATTTAAATTGATTTATTTCGTTTATAAAAGATTCTATATTATAAATATTACAAGATTAAGATTCTGGTCTTTGAATATTAATAGTCAAGGAAAGTCAAAAATTTGTCAGGGAAAAATTAGGGAATTTTGAAAATGAAGTTTTGCGGTTACCCTGATGCATTCTTGTTAGTAATTTATTTGCCTTGTATTTTTTTTTGCAGTTGCTTTTTCCTGACGATTATATTTTTTGTTAAAAAATTCATTATTTGGTTGAAAAACAAGTAATTTGTTAAAAAGTCATTCTTTTTTATTGAAAGTTGAAGTGTTTTGTTGAAAATTCATCTGTTTTAGTAGAAATTTTTTATCTTTTTGGATCAAAATGAAACTGTTTGGTTGAAAATAAATCTTCTTTTGTTGAGGATTCAACCATTTTGTAGAAAATTCGTATTTTTTCTATGGAAATATCAAGAATATCATTATTCTTTGAAAATTAATATTTTTTGGATGGAAATTGAACTACTTGGTTGAAGGTTAAACCACTTTGTTAAAAAATAATTTTTTGTTGAAGATTTATAATTTTAGTTCAAAGATCATCTCTTTGGTTGAAAGTTTAAATAATTTGTTAAAAATTGATCTTTTTTAAATCAAAAATTTTACTATTCATGGGTAAGAACTGAACTACTTTATTAAAATTTAATTTTTGTTGAAAATTGAAATTTTTTAGTTGAAAATTTATCTTCTTGGTTTGAAATTTCCTCTTTTTTGGTTAATAATGCAACTGCTGCATAATTCATCATTTTAGTTTAAAATTTATCTCTGTGATTGAAAGTTGGACTATTTTGTTGAAATATTTTTTATTTTTATTGAAAATATTCTCTTTATTGCAAATTCGCCCTTTTGGTGTAAAAGTTCATCTCTTGTAGAAATTTCATCTTTTTTGGTTGAAAATTAAACTTTTTGGTTAAAAATGCAAGCGTTTTGTTAAAAATTCAAGTGCTTTGTTAAAAATTTAATTATTCTGTTGCAAATTTGATTTTTTTATTGTAATATCAACTATTACATTTTTTGTTGATAATTCATCTGTTTGTTGAAAATTCAACTGTCTTCTAAAAAATGTGTCTTTTTGGCTTAAAAAATTAACTATTTGATTGAAAATGCAACTGTTTTTGGTTAAAGGTTAATCTTTGTTTATTAAAAATTCGATTATCATCTGTTCTAGTAGAAATTTTTCATTAGTTATATTCAACTGTTTTTTATTTAAAATTAAAATCTTTCTTGGTTAAAAATCAACTATTACATTTTTGGCTGAAAATTAGTAATTTTGTGTTCGAAGTTAAACTGTTTTGTAGGGGCTTCATCTATTTCGCTTAAAAATTCAACAATTTTGTAGAAAATCCAATTTAATTATTTTAGATTTAAATTTAACTATTTTATTTTCGGTTGAAAATGTATCTTTTCTAGTTTAAACATTCAATTGTCTGGTTGCAAATTCAACTATTTGGTAAAAATGTATGTATTTTGTTGAGAATTCGTCTTTTTTAGTAAAAAAATTAATCTTCTTAGATGAAATTTCACCTTTTTGATTGAAAATATAATTATTTTGTTGAAAATTCCACTTCTTTGTAGAAAGCTCATCTGTTTGGCTTGAAACTTCTATAATTTTGATTAATTTTTTTTCTTCATTGACAGAAAAATATTTCTTGGTTGAAAATTCGACTCTTGTTGAAGGTTCTTCTTTTTGATATAAAAATTCATCTCTTATGGAAGAAATTTCATCTTTTTTTATTTAACATGTACTTTTCTAGTTAAAAATCTAATTATTTGGTTAAATATACAACTATTTTGTAGAAAGCTCGTTTTTCGGACTTGAAAATTACACATTTTGAATGCATTTTTTTCTTTATTATTTAGCTATGTTACAGAATATTTGCCTTTTAACTTGAAAGTTCAACAGTTTGGATGAACTTTTTTTCCTTCTTGATTAAAAAATCTTTATTTGTCGAAATTCGTATTTTTGCTTGTAAAATTCATCATTTTAGTTAAAAATTCATCTCTGTGGTTAAAAATGTCGTTTAAGATTTTTTTTTTTGAAAACTAATTTTTTTAATGAAAACCGAACGTTTCCATTTTTGGTTGGAAATTTGTCTTTCTGGGTAGAAAATGAATCCTCTTGGTTGCAAATTCGTCTTTTTGGTTTTAAAATTTTGTGGTAGAAGATTGATAATTTTAGTTGCAAATTCATCACTTTGGTTGAAACTTTATTTTCTTGAAAATTGATATTTTTTAATTGGAAATTCTACTACTTGGGTAAAATTTGAACTACTTTGTTAAGATTTTATTTTTTGGTTGAAAATTGATATTTTCTAGTTGAAAATTCCTTTTTTTTGGTAGAAAACTAATATTCTTGGTTTGAAATTTCCAACTGTTTTACAGAACATTTGTCTTTTGATTTGAAAATTCAACGGTTTGGCTGAAATTTTTTTCTTTCTTGATTGAAAAATCTCTTTTTGTTGAAATTCGTCTTTTTGGTTGGAAAATTCATCATTTCAGTTGAAAATTCATCTTATTGGTTGAAAATCTTACAATTTTGTTGAATTTTCTTTTTTTTTTGTGAAAATTAATCCTCTTGGATGCAAATTCATCTTTTTGGGTTTAAAATTCGTTTCTTGTTATAGAAATTTTATCTTTTTTTGGCTGAAACATCAACTATTACATTTTTTGTTGAGAATTCATCTTATTTGGTTAAAAATTAAACTTTTCAAGTTGGAAATTCAATTGTCTTGTAAAAACCTCGTCTTTTTTACTTGAAAATTTAACTATTTGGTCGAAAATGCAAATGTTTTTGTTGGAAGTTTAATTTTTTTTCGATTAAATATTTTGACAATTTGATTGAAAATTCATTTCTTTTAAATTCAACTGTCTTTTAAGAAATTTAATTATTTGCTTAAAAATGCAACAGTTTTAGCTTGAAGTTTAATTTTTTTTTTGTTTGACAATTCGCTGATTTAGTTGAAACTTCAACTACTTGTTGACAAATTCAACTATTCTATTGAATATTTAATTATTTTGTTGAAAATGTAACTTTATTGTTAACACTTTATCTTTTTTGATTGAAGTAAATACATTTGAAAGTTTTAAATTTTCATCTCAAATGTTATTGTTTTATTCCGTTTATGAAAGATTCTAATTTAAAAATGTTACAGGATTAAAATGCTGATGGTCTTCGAATACTATAATGGTCAAGGAAAATGAAAAATTGGTCAAGGAAAAGTCAGGGAATTTTGAAAATAAAGTTTTTCGGCCACCTTGTTAATGTGTGTTATTATAATAAATAAATAATTTTTCCCTTAATTTACCTTGACATAAAGATTCTGTAACTGCCAGAGGAAGCGATTAGTGTGACTCAAAACTATCACCTCGTCTTGAAGACTCATCCAGATATCTGCCATGTCTATAAACTGAGGCTGAAGACAAAATATCGTTACTTATTTTTTTGTTCAAATTTAATGGGGTTGTTGCATATTTTCAAATATATTTTTTTTCCTGGTGAAATTGAAAGAACACTCCAAATTTAATATGATGCCTTGAGGAAAGTTTTTTAAAAATAAGTTTAAATATTTTTTTATGTTCAAAAAGTATACTTTTTAATTTTTTTGCGGGAAGATGAGGCGTTCTGATTGGGCCAGGGGCGGAAGTAAACACCAGTCTGATTAGCTCAGTTGATGGGGGAATGAATATGGCCGCTCCGGATTGGAGAAAACATAACCTATTTTCATGTTTAATTTTTAAAACGTGTTTACAAAGTATGTAGAAGGCCCCAAAAAGGTGTTCAAAATGCTGAGAATTTCACAAAAACCGGGATTTGTAAAGTGTGGCAGTCTGAATGTGCCAAAAGTCGACATGTGGTTGGTCACAAATTTTTTCGCAGTCATACATCGTTAGTCAATGGAGCCACTGTAAACCATTATTCTGATTGGTTCAGCGTTTTGCAGGGTGTGACGTTTCAAGGTCACACAGTTTGAATATAGGGTTTTTGATACTTTTTTTAAATTATTTTTTTCTCAGAAGTGAAGTATTCCAATTTTTGTTTAAACGTACTAAAATTTTGAGAATTTTATGCAGTTAAAAAAAATACATTATCTAAAATTCATGCAACAACCCCATTACAAAAATTTAACTTACATAAACTTGAGCAGTTGGAATTGCTGTCCTGTAACGAACAGTTTCATGGAGTTTGATCAGTCGATTCTGAAGGCGTTGCAAAATGCATTTCAATTCGGTTTCACAACTTTCAATATCAGATAGAATTTTTCTAAACAGAAAAATTGATATAAATATTTCAATTAAATTTAAAGAAATGACTAAATATTTTTTTCAGCCTTGCCACAGACCCAGAAAAGGTCTGAAATTTGGAAATGCTCCTTTTCAAAAAACGAGAAAATTTATTGGAAAACCTGAACTTTCAGAATTCCGAACCTGACGTAAATTTCTTTTTGACGAAAAGCTGTGAGCATTTCAATGCACCACTGGACATCATCTTCGGCAACAAAATTTGGAAGTTTTTTATCATCACAGCAGCAAAGATCTTCATCAGAAAAATCGTCCGGAACTACATTTTCGACTGCAGCAGTGAATTTGTAGACTTTTTGCATCAGTTGTTCCAAAAGTTCCACAATTGAAGACTGAGTCTTTTTTATTGCATCTTGCAAAATACTTGGCACTGTGAAAGTACGAATTTGATATTTTATATTATTTGAGTATTGATTAAAAAAAAAACAGGTTGGCCGAAGTCAAGAATAATCAGGACTGCCACTTTTTTCTTAAATCACTTTTTAATCACTTTTTTAAGATTAAGTCACTATAGATATTTCTTTACATAAAAAGATCACTTCAGTCACTATCTTTCAATAAATTAACCTATTTCTGAATTTTATTGAATTCTTTTGAAATATTTAAAGGTATTTTGAAAGATTCTTAACATTTTTAACAGATTTCAATTATTTAAAGGGATTTCAAAGGATTTTTATGATTACAGAATATTTTTAAAAATTCCAAGGAATTTTCAGGAGCTTAAAAAAGTTTCAAGAGATTTATAAAGATTGCAAATATTTTATGCTATTTTTAATCAATTTTACTCATTTGAAATGCTTAAAAAGAATTTACAAGGTTTTAGGGTATTTTAAAAAATTCCAAGTATTTTTCGAGAGCTCTAGAAAATTTCAAAAGTTTGAAAAGGATTTTAAATATTTTAGGGTATTTAAAAAGATTCTAAGACATTTTAAAGAGTTTTAAAAAGTTACAAGGGATTTCAAAAGATTTGAACAATTTTGAGGAATTTTAAAAGATTTCAACGTATTTTATAAGATTTCCCAAGATTTAAATGATTTCAAGCGATTGCAAAGGCTCTCAAGGTATTTTAAAAAAATTTTCAGGATTTCAGGAAATACCAAATTTCTTGTAGTTTCACGGGATTTCATAATATTTTAGTGGATTTAAAGAATTTATTTACAAGATTTGAGGGATTTCGTAGTTTTTCAAAGATTTTCCCATATTTCAAGATATTTCCAAAAATTTTTAAGAATTCTAATGATTTGAGGATATTTTAAAAGATTCCAAGGAATTTTCAATCGATTTGAATAATTTTCAGCGATTTAAAAGTTTTTTAGATATTTAAAGAAATTTTAAACGAATTTCAAGTGCTTTAAAAAGTTTCATAGGATTTTCAACGATTTTAAAGGATTTGAACAATTTTACGGAATTTTAAAAGATTCCAAGGAATTGGTCATTGATTTCAATAATTTAAAGGGATTGAAAAGGCTCTCAAGGTATTTTAAACAATTTTCCAGGATTTCAGAAAATACAAAATTTCTTGTAGTTTCACGGGATTTCACAATATTTTGGTGGATTTAAAGAATTTATTTACAAGATTTGAGGGAATACGTAGTTTTTCAAAGATTTTTCAATATTTCATGATATTTCCAAAAAATTTTAAGAATTTAAATGATTTTAGGATATTTTAAAAGATTCCAAGGAATTTTCAATCGATTTGAATAATTGTCAGCGATTTAAAAGTTTTTTAGGTATTTAAAAAAATTTTAAACGAATTTTCAAGAGCTTTAAAAAGTTTCATAGGATTTTAAAAGATTTTAAAGTTTTTGGAAAATTGTAGGGAATTTTAAATGATTCGAGGGAATTGGTCATTGATTTCAAAGATTTTAAAGGATTTGAAAAATTTCAGGGAATTTTAAAAGATTCGAAGGAATTGGTCATTGATTTCAATAATTTAAAGGGATTGAAAAGGCTCTCAAGGTATTTTAAACACTTTTCCCGTATTTCAGGAAATACCAAATTTCTTGTAGTTTCACGGGATTTCATAATATTTTAGTGAATTTAAAGAATTTATTTACAAGATTTTAGGGATTTCGTAGTTTGACAAAGATTTTCCAATATTTCAAGATATTCCCAAACATTTTCAAGAATTTTAATTATTTTAGGATATTTCAAAAGATTCCAAGGAATTTTCAATCGATTTGAATAATTTTCAGCGATTTAAAAGTTTGTTAGGTATTTTAAAAAAAATTAAACGAATTTTCAAAAGCTTTAAAAAGTTTCATAGGATTTTCAAAGATTTTAAAGGATTTGAAAAATTTTATGGAATTTTAAAAGATTCCAGGGAATTTGTCATTGGTTTCAATAATTTAAAGGGATTGAAAAGGCTCTCAAGGTATTTAAAAAAATTTCAGGAAATACCAAATTTCTTGTAGTTTCACGGGATTTCATAATATTTTAGTGGATTTAAAGAATTTATTTACAAGATTTGAAGGATTTCGTAGTTTTTCAAAGATTTTCCAAAATTTCAAGATATTTCCAAAAAATTTCAAGAATTTTAATTATTTTAGGATATCTTAAAAGATTCCTAAGAATTTTCAATCGATTTGAATAATTTTCAGCGATTAAGAAGTTTTTTAGGGATTTAAAAAATTTTTAAAGGAATTTTCAAGAGCTTTAAAAAGTTTCATAGGATTTTAAAAGATTTTAAAGAATTTGAAAAATTTTAGGGAATTTTAAAAGATTCCAAGGAATTTGTCATTGATTTCAATAATTTAAAGGATTTCTAAGGTGTGGAAATATTTTAGTGTATTTTAAAAGATTTCAAGGCATTTTAAAGAAATTCAAACAATTTCAAGGAATTTTCAACGATTTTAATGATTTGAAGGGAATTAAAATTTTTTAAATAGGTTTTTAAAAAATTTTCAAAAATATGAAACGATTCTATTAGACCTATAAGGTTTTAGGATATTTTGAACGATTTTAAGGGATTTTATTAGATTTCCGAGTATTCCAATGATTTTAAGGGATTTTAAGAGCTCTCAAGGTTTTTAAATAAATTTTCCAGGACTTCAGGAAATAGAATCAGATTTTATCTGATTTCACGGGATTTTATAATATTTTAGCGGATTTCAAAGAATTTATTCACAAGAATTGACTGAATTCAAATATTTTCAAATATTTTAAGGTATTCCCAAAGATTTTAAAGAATGTTAAGATTTTAGGATATTTAAAAATATTCCAAGGAACTTTTGAATTCTTTTTAATTTATTTGATTCACTGGAATTCTTCTAAATTCGCTCAATTATACTCAATTCAATGATTTTTTTTTTAAATTTAGTTTTTGTTTAATTCATCCAAACTCACCTTGAATTCTTAGGCATTTCATCAAATTCTTTTGATTTTCCTTGAATTTGTCTAAACTCGTTTCAAACTTATTGAATTCAATTAATTTTTTCATATTTTGAATTGTTTTCAGTTCACTTGAATTGTTTTTAATTCACTTACATTTTTTCAATTCCCCGTCTATTTGTATGAATTCCACATTAGTTATTTTTAGTTAATTTCAGTTACTTTTTAGGTAAGGAATTAGTCAGTTTTGTACACTTTTCCTGTTTGAATAGATCACTTTTTCGGTTTGAATAGGTAATTTTTTCAGGATTTCAGGTAAATTAGTATGTGGCAGCCCTGAGAATAACAAATTAAAAATTCATAAATTCAAATTGAAAATTGTTTTATTCTATTGATAAAAGATTCTATATTAAAAATTTTACAAGATTAGAATTTTTATCTTGACATATTAATGGTCAGGGAAAATGAATACTTAGTCAGGGAAAAGTGATGCAATTTTGAAAATGAAGTTTTGCGGCCAGCCTGAAGAAGAATAGGTGCCATTTAAATTTTTTTCAATATTAGTCAGTACTCAGTAGCTAATAAAGTCTTTATAATTTTTTCTCTCAAATTACTTTAATTTAAATATCTTTTGCGCAAACTTTGCTTAGCCCTCAAAATGGTAACAATATAAAAAAGTCATACAATCATCGATTCCCTCGCCTCCTCTTTGACAATCTCGATTGAAGAGTCGAATGCCCGTGACAATACACATTAATTCCATCAATTGCTCTTCTTTTTCATCCTTTTTCTGAGTTATAAAATGTGCCAATTCAGAAAGCTGATAAACACTTTGTAGTGCCACTGAAACCTCTCTATAAAACAAATTTTTTAGTGTTTTTCTTTGCTCCACATTAGGGAACCCTGAAAAAATTACGTCACGGTATTTTGAAGACATTTTCCACCCCATCCCCTCCTTTTTGGTCACAGATCATCACGCAAAGTTTGAACCCTCCAAGCTGGTCAGGACTGTATGGGGACTGCCAAAGTGTGTACGGCCGTGTTTCGCCAGAAATTGCTGAAGAAGCTGCGACAAGTGTTAAGGAGCGTCGTCGTGGTAAAGAACCTAGTCACCACTTTTCCACGAATCAGATCGTTTCGTTTTCACTGCGTCACGTAATCGTTTCCGAACTTTTAATGCTATTTTCTTTTGGGGCAGTTCAAAAACTACGTCACGCTATTTTGAAAATTATTTCGACCCATCTCCTTCTTCGTCACAGATCATCATATACAGCTTGAACCCTCCAAGCCAGCTCAGGACTGTATTTGGGCTGCCAAAGTGTGTAAGGCCGAGTTTCGCCAGAAATTTCTGAACAAGCTGCGACTAATGTTAAGGAGCGTTTTCGTGGTAAAGAACCTAGTCGCCACTTTTCCACGAATCAGGCTGCTTCCTTCTTACTGCGTCACGTATTCGTTTCAGAACTTTTAATGCTATTTTCTTTAGGGGTAGTTCAAAAACTACGTCACGCTATTTTGAAAACTATTTCGACCCATCCCCTTCTTCGTCACAGATCATCACATAAAACTTGAACCGTCCAAGCCAGCTCAAGACTGTATGGGGGCTGCCAAAGTGTGTAAGGCCGTGTTTAGCCAGAAATTGCTGAATAAGCTGCGACGAATGTTAAGGAACGGTTTCTCTTAAACTTTTAATGCTATTTTCTTTCGGGGCAGTTCAAAAACTACGTCACGCTATTTTGAAAACTATTTGCACCTCTCCCCTTCTTCGTCACAAATTATCACACAAAGTTTGAACACCCCAGGGTGGCGACACAAATACGAACCCCCCCCCCCCCCCCTATAGGGTCAACATTTTTCCTTCAATTTAATTTGATGAACACCTACAATAAAATACAAAACACACCAATAATATTTTAAAAGAATTCACAGACCAGGTTGGTTTCAAAACAGGAGAAATAGTGTAATTTTTCTCGAAAATAGGAGAATTTAATTCATATAAAACGCTTAAGATTTCAAGTCGAAATATAATGCATTTTCAACGAAATAGTTAAATTTTTATCGAAAGAGTTGAATTTTTAATAAAATAGTTGAATTTTCAAAAAAAAAAAAGATTAAACATGGACCACAAACAACTGCTTTTTTAAACAAATATTTGAATCTTCAACCCACAAAGAGGATTTTTTGCAGAATATAGTTGAATTTTCAACCAGAAAAGATGAATTTTCAATCAAGGGGGACAAATTTTCTATCCAAAAAGACGAATTTTCAACCAAATAGTTCAACTGAAAAAAAGGAATAATCAACCCAATAGTTGGATTTACAGATAAATAGTTGATACTTCAAGCGAAAAGGACGATTTTTCAACAAAACAGTTGATTTTTTAAGTAAAAAAAATCTGCCCGCTTAGCGGGCACATTCTCATCGCGCGCTTCGCGCGCGGCTCGCTTCGCTCGCAAGTTTGAGCGCGCCTAGGGCGCGCGACTTTTGGATCTCGCGCTTCGCGCTCGATTATGTATTCACCTCGCGCTACGCGCTCGGGCGTATTTGCATCGCGCTTTACGCTAGGCTCCTCTAGATTTTTGAAATTCGTGTTCGACTTTATTTACTCAAGGTTCTATCGACCTTAAGGAACACATTCTCATCCAGACACTCGCGCTTCGCGCTCGTTATTTGATTTGAACATCATTTGAACCGTATGATAGAAACAAAAAAGTTTGAGCGCACTTACGGCGTGCGATTTGGTAAATACACTGAGCGCGCACTTTGCGCTTCGTGTTATATGTTCTTCATATACAAATTACTGAATTTGTATTTGATTACAAATGAAAAGTAATGATATAATTCAGGCGACAAATTTTATTAGTTAACATTTTATTTTAGCTTGTGCCGTTTATCAAAAAAGTTAATTTTTTCATTTTGAATATATTCTTACCACAAAAATTGATTACGGGTTTGTAAGTCTTTTTTGAATGCACAATTTTTGTTCATTTATATGTTTTCGTACCTTGCATTGTTTTTTCAAAAATTTGATTTTTTTTACTGTCAATGTTATTTTCACGAATAAAACAAAAACCACGAATCCTATCGAAACATGAGTCACAATAAATTTGTACCTCTTCCTTGGATGAACAAATTTTGTTTTGGTCATTTTTTCGTAGCTGGTAATATTCGTCTGAAAATTTGATTTTTCTATTTTCAATGCTGTTTTTTACGAATAAAACAAAAACTACGCGTCATATCAAAAAGTGAATGATAAGAAATTTGTAGATATTTTTTAGATGCACAATTTTGGTGAGATGATCTTTTCTGGTATCTTGCATAGTTTGACAGCAAAATGGCTTTTTTGATTTTTCATTAATTTTTTGTGCGATCAAAATTTGAATTTTTTATTTTTCGAAAAATTCAAAAAGTTATTATGAAAATATTATAGGGTGTTCAGGAATCAACGTTTTTCTCCTCTTGACTTTTTTTCATATCGTGCGTTTTTCGGCTTAAAATGTTCATTTTCGTTTGTTTTTTGGAATTTTGAAAATGCTATAACTCCAGTAATTTTTTTTTTATCACAAAAAGTCATAAGAATATTTTGTTCGTCATTTTGCGTACTACTAATAGCCGTACATAGAATTTTCAAATCTTCAAAAAAAGTGGTCTCAAAAATTTTCAAAATGTGCTCACTTTTTGGATTTTCATCCAAAATAGCTGGTTAACGAACTCGTTCTCTATTTTTCGGCCATAAAAAAGTGTGCCAAAGCTCAATCAAATCTGATCATTTTTTCGAAAGTTATCGTGGCTACAGACAGACAGACTACAGACTACAGACAGACACCTTGGTAAAAATCGTTTTTTCTAGCTCAGGTAGGGTTACCATCCGTCCTGGTTTTTCGGGACATGTCCTCTTTTTTCGAGGTCTGTCCTGGTGTCCTGGTTTTTTCTTGAAAATAGGCCAAATGTCCTGGTTTTTTACGAAACCAAGATTTTTGACGGCATTAACGAGCGTGATAGTATGCATGTTACAATAACGGTAGGAAAGCTAAATATTAGCGGTTGAGTACTTTGTACACCTGCAGAGTGCTTCGGTGTACATGTATTTATTTATAAATACAATAACTTATAAGTTCAATAATAAAAAATTATAATCATATTATTATTATTATTATTATTATTTTTTTTTTTTAAGGGATCGCTTAAAAATTTGTGACCGTCCTGGTTTTTCACCCAACCCAGATGGTAACCCTAAGCTCAGGGGGTCTCAAAACGTGGAGATTTGATGAAAACCGACTATGTCAAATTTTACATAAAACCAATACCTTCTCATTAGAATGAGAATGTAAAAAAACAAACGATTTTTCTACAAAACAGTTGAATTTCCAACACAACATTTTTGTTACTTCAATAAAAAAGTTAATTTTCAACCATATATTTTAATTTTAAACTAAAAACAATCAATTTTCCACCAGAAATGGAATAGTTAAATTTGCAGTTCAAAAAATTGTTTTTCAACAAATAAAAACGAAGTTCCAACAAAATAGTTCAATTTTCAACCAAAGAGATGGAACTTCACCTAATAAATGAATTTTTAACCAAGACGTTTAAACACAAAGTTGAATGTTCAATCAAAAAGATTAATTTTCTATCTAAATTGACAAATTCACAAAAAAATACGTAAATTTGGAACCAAATAGTTAAATTTCTACTGAAAACTATCAATTTTCACCGAAAAATGGAATAATTAAATTTTCAGTTAACATAAGTAATTTAAGAAAATAAGAATTTTCAACAAAATATTGGAATTTTTAGCCAATAAAATGAATGTTTGACAGAGCAATTTAATTTTTAACCAAGTAGTTGAATTTTTAACCAAAAAATTAATTCTCAATGGAAAATTTAACAGTTGAATTTTCAACTAAAAAAGCTAATTTTTCAACAAAAAAGGAAACAAATTTTTCAACAAAATAGTTTAATCTTTAGCCAATAGAATTAATTTTTAACAAAGCTGTTCAAATTTCAAACAAGTATGTGATATTTCCACGGAAAAAATTATCTTTTAATAAAAAATTAAATATTTGAATTTTCAATTAGAAACGATCAATTTTTAGCCGAAAATGGATTATTTAAATACACTCCAGGCCCATAGAAGCCGGTCAGGTTTTGTAATTCCTAGAACTGCTGGCCCACGCAGTTTCTCAGCGGGCAGGGCGAGAGATGGTTGCGACTCTCACCTCGGAAGGGCCGCAGTGCGCGAGTACTCAGTCGAGTATATTGCGCAATATTATGCATTTCAATTGGAAACGGTTCAGGTGGCCCTGACTGTTTACGTTTAGAGGGTACCGATTTAGTAACAAGGCCAGTGTGAGGCAACCCCCGAAACTGTTATTGTATGGGACTTGGAGTGTATTCAGATGAGAAAATAAATTTTCAACTAAAAAAGAAAAAAGAAAATTTATTATTATTATACCATCAAGCCAAATTCCTTTTTAGATTATGCTAGAATTCCCGTGTTGCTTCATTAAAGAACACGTTTGTTCCACAACACTGCACCGACCCAGGTCGCTGATTAATCTCTGTAGCAATCACCCTAGGTGAAGTGCTTCACAAAATCACCAATTTTCAATTTTTCAAGCATTTAAAAAACTGTTATTCACATTTATATTTTTCATGTGTGATGCCACATTCTGCCCCCCCCCCCTCCCGTACGTCACAAATCGTCATAAAACCTGCCACCCCTGGAAGTGAGGCGTAGTTTTTTAAGGGCCCCTTATATAGTTTCATTCAATTCATAAAAATAATTTTATTAATTTATTCATATTTATCGTTTATTTTTGAGTAATTCCATTTACCTGAGGACGGGAGGCACTGTCGGATTTCCTAAGCCACTCAGTAGTGTAATGACTACCAATATTTTTTGATAAAGTTTTTCCATATCTCTGTTGTTTTCTAATTTTTTCGTCTCGCATATTTCCTTCACTAACGATGCCGTTTTTTCGTGAAGTCGTAACCTGTGCTTTCTGATGATGTCTCCTAATTTTTTTAATTGATTTTAATTTTTATAATGCAATTAAATTTAAGTTACAAAACATAAATGATGAAAAAATACAATTTTGTGCTTTGGTTCGACGTCCAAGCCAGTTTACAATGATTTCTTATGCACCAATTCAAATATAAAATAAAGTACTGTAACTTTTTTTTTAATATGATATTTGAGAAGCTGCAATAATTACCTCTATCAAAATAATGCTTGGCGAAATAAAGTTGAATTTTGATAGTGACCAAGCTTGGTTTTGTATCATCAAGCAATTTTTCTATCAAAATCGAGACCATTTTCAAAATTTCTTCATTATTCCCTTTATCAATTGAGTATTCGGGATGTAGGAGTATCAAGGATAACTAAAAAAGTTTCATATTTAAATAATATATTTTATATCATTATTAATTAAATTTTAAAGAAAATATAAGGTTCTTAATAGACAGAACAAAAATGATTTAAATATTAATTATTTACAGAACTGAAATTGTTCATTAAAATTTTAGTTATTAAAAACTATCATACCAAGAAAGAAACTAAATCACTTGAAACGTCGATCTCTCTTTTCTTGCATTCCTTAGTGATCGTTTCTATCAAATCCTTTTTCACCAATTCCATTGTTATTAAATAAAAGACACCTCACTATCATTTAAACTTCACTCTCACTGATTGTTTAATCGATATTTGCTTGGAGACACAAAGCAGGTGATACAAGTGTAACACCTTGATTGGATTAGAAAAAAAATTATTTTCAAATTTGTTCATTAAAAACCTTTAGTTGTTTATTGAAAAAAATTTCTGATTTAAATAATTTCAATTAAAATTGAAACATTTTGAAGAGAATAGATATACAGGTTTTAGTGTATTTTTAATGATTTCAAGGGACTTCAGAGAATTTTAAAGATTTCACAGGATTTTTATGGGAGGATTTCAAGTGATTTTTAACAGATTTCAATAAATATAAAAAAAATTCTAAACATTTTATAATATTCTTATAAACTGCAAAGAACTTCACAAAAATAAAGGGATTTCGTAGGATTTCAAAGGATTGAAGATAATTTCAAATTTATTCAGATTTATAAGATTTTAGGATATTGAAAAAGATTTAAAGGGATTTCAGAGGATTTTTAAGATTTACAAAATATTTCAAAATATTTTTAAGAGATTTTATAAGATTTTTGAGTATTTTAAAAGATTCCTAGGAATTTCCAAGCGTCTAAAAAATTTCAAGGAGTTCAAAAAAATTGTATTCTGTTTTAAAGAATTTCCTAGACTTTCGGAAGATTTAAAAGGATCTTATAAGACCTTTAAAGTTTTGGGGCATTTTAAAAAATGCCAAGGGTTTTTCAAAGGATTTAAACGGATTTATTAAAGATTTCCAAATGTTTCAATGATTTTAAGGGATTTTAAAAGCTTTTAAGATATTTTAATAAATTTTCCAGGATCTCAGGAAATATAATCAGATTTCATGGAATTTCACAAATTTTTGAAGGGATTTTCTTGGACTTCAACGGATTGTAAAAATTTAAAGTGATTTTATAATATTTCAAAGAGTATTGAAAAAATTTCATGCCATTAAAGTAGTTTAATCCTGAGTTGAATTTTAACTTTTTCGAGAACTATTTATTGTTTGTAACAATAATGATTAGGAAAAAATACAATTTAAAAGTTAACTTTATTTTGTGACCAGTTATTAGAGTTTAGTTGTGGTTTAAATTATATACTTGAACTGATGCTGAAATTAAAATTTTTTGTTTAATTAGAATTATGAATAATAAAATTTCAACATTTTTTTCTTCTGATATTGACCTATTTCACTGTTTTAGTGAATTATATAAAAAATATTCCCTCTGTTTCAAAGAAAATTTCTTTAATTTGCCTTTAATTTTGCAGGATTTTAAAGATATTTAGGAAAACTGAACTATTTTAAAAGATATTTAGAAGTTCTGGAAGATTTGAAAAGATTCGAAAATAATTTAAATCTTGAGAAAATTTCAAAAAAATTTTAAACTAAATATATATTTTTGAAGATTGCGAACAAAAGGTTTAGAAGCTTTTTAAATTTAAACAAATTTTTAAATTTTAATTCTTAAAAATCCTAGAAAAAAATTAATGTGATTTTTTAATTTTTTTTTAATTTTAGGAGGAATTCGAATAAATTAAAAATATAATTAGGAGGTTCGGAAGTTTTGAAAAACTTTTAAAATAATTCGTATAATAATAATAAAATATTTCAACAGATTTCAAAAAATGTCAAATAAAATGTAGATTTTTGAACATTTTGCAAAACAATTTAGAGCTTTTTAAGAATTTCGAAAGGTTTCAAGAGAATAAAAAAATGTTCTGACGATTTGTGGGAAACTTACAATTATTTTGTATTTTTTTAAATTGATTTTAAGATAATAATTGAAAACATTTTAAAAGATTTCAAATTGTAAAAAAAAATCTGGCAGATTTAAAGGCAATTTTTTTAATTTTACAGAATTTTTAAATTTTTTTGTTGAAAATCGAATCTCTTTGAAGGATATTCAGCAGGTTCAAATGTATTCAAAAGATTGAAAAATATTTAAAAACTTGGAATGATTTCCGAAAATTTATAAAATATTTTTAAATTTCTTCCAAAATTCTGAAAATCCAAAATATCTTTTAAACTGACTCGAATTTTTCCTAATATCTTGTAAAATAACAAAATTTTCTTAAAAATTGTCTAGATTCTTTTTCGACACATTTGAAATCTTCAAAAACCGTTTTGAATTTTCTCAGTAGTCTTACGAAAATTATATTTATATAAGTTTAAAAGACAAACTAATAATACTTATTTCCTTGTTTTTAGATCTCAGAATCTAATTTTTGCTTGAATTTAAGTTTTGAAAAACATTTTATAAATAAATAATCCTTTGAAATTTTTATTTTGTATTAAAAATTAGCCCCCCCCCCCCCCCAACTAAAAAACTGCACGCTCTCGTAGGACGCAATTGACGATGCTAGTGTTTTTAAACAGTATGTATTTGAGGTTCTTATTTGTTTTAAACATTCTCTTTTTAAATATCTTCAATAAAGCCGAATCATTCGAGCTGCGAATTTGTGCCTTGAACTAAAGATTGCACTTGACAAGAAAAATAAATCCGCACAAATAATAAAAAATCGAGCGTTTTGGTAAACAATAATTGAAATCTCACGATTGGCAACACTTGCCATGGTGCGCATGCGCAGGCAGTTTTTTTTATGGGAGATCAAAACGCCAAAAAACAAAGAAGAAGAAGTTTCAGTTTGTTTGACTAGTCGGTACGGACAAGTACAGAACGCGTGCAGGATAGCAATATAAAGTGCGATACACATTTTCTCATGACTGTTTCTGTAAAATTTTGCGTTTTTCGCTAAAACCCTTATCGATAAAGGATGGTTTAACTTACCTGGTTTATATTTACCTTTATCAAAAAATTCGGTGCAGTGAAAATCGAAAATCAGTGTTTATTTGAGTTTTGCCGGTTTTACTGGTGATCACGACTCTTCTTTCCGCTGTCCAGTTCTATAACCAAGGTAAGCTTTTTTGGCTTTTGACAGCTACTCATAGGTCGATCTTCAAAACTTCCAAACATTTGAAACATCCGGCCAAATAATCCCAGTCATCACCCCTGTTGAAAAAGTTTGATAGGATTTGATCCTATTCTGTTGTGTGTATATTAAAAAGCGCATGGCGCCATTTTCGATTATTTCTCGAACAATCTCGAAATTACTTGAAACCATTTGAAACTATTGTTGTCGGGAAACCCGCATTCATGATTGGATGAAGTTTTAATTTTTTTTCTCATTTAGAAAAAGAGTCTGCAAACTTCAGGATTATGAGAAATGTAAGGTTATCTAAATAATATACATATTCAATAATAATAATCAATGTATTTTTTAAGATTTTGAAAATGAAGAAGCTTTTTAAGAATTTCAAAAGGTTTCAAGATAATAAAAAAATTTCTTGAAATTCCTGGGAAAATGTAAACTGATTTTTTATTTTTTAAAGAATTTTTAAGATAAAATTGACAAAGATTTCAAAAGATCAAAATCTTTTAATCAGCAAGATTACAAAGATTTATAAAAAATGCGAATAAGTTTGAGACATTTCAAAATTTTTTAAATATTCGAAATTAATTTGAAAGTTGAAAATATTTCAAAAGTTTTAAAAAATGTACCTTTTTCAATATTTGGAAAAAAATGTTTAATCTCCTAAGGATTTTGAAAGGATTCACTATATCTATAATAACAAATTTTTCTTAGAATTCATGGGAAAATTTGAACTGAATTTTTATTTTGAAAACGTAATTTTGAGAGAACCTTTAAAAATATTTAAAAAGATGACAACATATTTTAAAAGATTACAAACGATTTCTAAAATCTTCATAACAGATTCTGGAAAACTTTAAAGCAATTTCTGTAATTTTTCAAAACTTTCAGAACATTTTTGGAAAAATTCGAATAATTTTAAAAGATATTTCGAAGGTTTAAAAGTTTTGGAAATATTTGCAAAAATAATTTGATATTTGAAAATATTTCAAAAATTTAAAACAAAATGTAAATTTTAGAAGATTTCGAAAAAAAATTCGAACTTTTTAAACAAATTTAAAAGGCTTCAAGAAAATAAAAAAACTTTCTCACAATTCCTGGGAAAATTTGAAATGAATTTTTATTTTGAAAATAAATTTAAAGAGAAAATTGACAAAAATTTCAAAAGATTTTAAATTATTTTCTAAAATTTCGAAAAAGAATGGCAAAGATTTTTAAGCAAAATCTTTCGATTAGCAAGATTTAAAAATTTTATAAAAAATTTGAAAAAAAAAATTTCATACGGTTTCACGATAATAAAAAATATTTCTCATAATTCATGGGATAAGTTAAACTGATTTTCTATTTTAAAACAATAATTTTAAGATAATATTAGAAAAAAATTTTAACATTTCAAAAGATTTCTAAAATTGTCAGAATAGAATCTGGAATATTTGAAGGCAAGTTTTTTAATTTTTCAGAATTTCAAGAAAAATGTTTTGAAGAATTCAAAGAATTTGAAAAGATATTTAGCAGGTTTGAAAGTTTTGAAAATGGTTGAAAAATGATTTTAAGTTTGGAAAGATTTCCAAAAATTTTTAACAAAATGTAAATTAAAGATTTCAAAACAAAAAAATCGAATCTTTTTAAGAAGTTTGAGAGGTTTTAAGAGAATACTAGACTATTAGGTGCGCGCGCAAGCGCGCGCTAACTTTTTGTCTTCATTTTTCTCCTTTACTCAATTTTCGAATCACTATTTGTTCGCTCAAATTTCTTGACCAATCAAATTCTTGCTGAAATTATATTCTAAAAGAATATATTCAGTGAATCCATGTAACGTAGAATTTACTATTACTAATTATAATAGTAAATGTCGAGATATAATTTGAAGACTTCAAGTGCACGTTATGTAATTTAATATTTTGAAATAAAACATAATTTTTGTACAATGACATTTGCGGGTACTTTCACGGCCATTTTTCTAAATGTAAGCATCAATATACATTGCTAAATCATTAAGAAATTAATACCTATAATTTAAAAAAATCCTACTCTGATGTGATTCTCAGTTCTCAATATAAAAATCATTGAATATGTATTTGCACTGGAATGTTTGAATAAATTTGTATAGAAAAAGAAGAGCATGTCAGAGAAACGTCGCTAAATCATTAAATTATCATCATATTATAACGTTCAAATAATTCAGAAAAACAACAGCGTACGATAAAACATCGTTGAATAATTAAAACATATCCACATATAATTTCTAAAATTGAATTAAGTTACATGCCTCTCTTTTTTCGCGGTTATCTCAGCGATATATTAAGTCCCACTTCTCCATGCCTCAGAGAAATGAATTGAAAAAATTCAAACTCCGATAAATTAAAGCTTGGAATCTGCTCTTTAAAATGAAACCAAGAACATAATGAAATATTAACTTTTTCTCGACTTATAATAAAAAATGTGGAAGCATGTCCAAGATGAAAATCAGTTCGTCGAGCGGCAGTCGAATCTCGAATTTAAATAACAATTCGAGAACCAGTAGATATTTTATCATATTCCTAATCTCATTTTAAAGATGATATTTCCAACTTTAATTTCTGCAACCTTTCATTGCTTCCATTTCCTTCTCTGAAGCGTGCATAAAGTGGAATTTGATAATCGAGAATTGGTCACAAACATTGAAAATAATTATATGATTGAGTATGTGAGCTAAACGTCATAATCATTAGAGGATAGTTGCAAATGTCATGAAGGTTAGCACAGTTAGTACATCCTTACATGGGAATGCATAAGACTTTTTTGAAAAAATATTCTAAACGTAAAAGCAAGTTGTAAATGTATAAATAATAATATTTTTCAAGTGTAAAATGCATTTGCGCAATTATGTTTTATTCTTTTATCGGTTGAAGACCTTTCAGTCTCAATAAATAAAACCAACTATCCAAAATTTTAAGTTATAGTGCCCGATTCTGATCAAATCTATCCGATACTCCCACCTGAAATTTTGGCATATCATATTTTATTGTAAATATGTACCAACTATGCTAATATTCCTGACATTTCCACCTATCCTATCATAACCATGACGTCATGCTAGATCACTCAATTGCAATAAAGGTATGAAACATGAATAAACTTTGATTGTACAGATCATAGCTAATATTAAATGATATAATATTAATGTCAGTAATCAATTCCTGTTACCACACAAAAGATAAATTATAATTCAATAATTATGTGGTTCAATATTGTAAAAAAAATCAATTAGTATACAACGTAAAAATTAATGAACAAATATTTTCATTGAAACATCCAAATAAATTTCACTTTATATTTTTATGAAAATTATAATTATAATTAACATTTTAAATTAATGTCACAAGAAATTAAAACATATTTACATATGATTGTGAGAAAGCAATTGAGATACTCATTCAAAAATATCAGAAACAAAAAAAATTATATAGTTGCAACAGAGATATGTTAAATATAAATAAGGTTTCATTGCACGAATTATAACCAATATTCAACTACATAACCTTAAAATAAATAATTCATGCTCCTTAATATAGAAAAATTATAATTCAATCTTTATGTAATTTAACCCTCCGTTTGGCACATGGGTCCAGCCAGACCTTTCGCGATTCAAAATGTTTTTTTAGTATACTTCTGATTGAGTTAGTGACTAAAAACTCCCTGAGTTTTCCTAAAATTTCCTCAGCTGTCATTTAAAAAAAGAATTGAAAGGATACATGCCATACAAGGATAATTACAAGGATATTTATTTAAATATACTTCTGTTTGGCACATGTGGCCTTGCCAGACCCCTATATATTTTATGCGGAAATGTATTAAATATGTATAATGCATTTTGAACATTTTAATTCGTTTTTTAGTTTCTCTTGGTATTTTTCCATGCAAACTGCCTTCTATATTCTCTTGGTATCTTGCATACACATATGTGAACGTTATAAAGTGAACCCTTACTTGTCCTGCTTCCATTACCATCACATCACTCACTTCCTATACCCTCACTTTCACTAATTCTCTTCCAACACTGCCCAGCCCCTCATCAACCCTACTTTTCACCCCCCCCTTCCCTTAATTTTCCCTCATCTACTTTCCCTCTCCTCAACTCCCCTACATTCATTCCCCACGCATCCGATCCACGCACTTTCTCACCCCCTTCACTACTCTTACTTCTCCCTCTACATCACCACCCCTAACATTCTTCACATCCCTCACTTCTCTTACTTTCTATCTGCTCACTTTCCTTACTTCTCCCTGTCTCACATCCCAGACTTACATTCGCTTCTCCTACTTCCCAATCCCTCACATCCCACACTTCCAATCCCATCACTTCCCTCACTTCCCCATCTTCTACTTCCCCTAATTCCACTTCCATACTTCTCCTCCCCTCCCTTTCTTTACTTCTCCCTCATCTCCTTTCCCGCTTCTCAATTCCTCTAGTTTCATTCACTTCTCTTACTTCTCCCTCCTCTACATCCCAACCCCACACATTGTTCACATCCCTTACTTCTCCCACTTTCTACTCCCTCAAATTCCTTACTTCTCCTTTCTTTACTTCCCCACCCCTCACATCTCTCACTTACACTTACTTCTCCTACTTCCCAAACCCTCACATCCCACACTTCAAATCAAATCACTTCCCTTATTTCTCCATCCTCTACTTCCCCTAAATCCACTCACATACTTCTCCTACTTCTTCTCCCTGCCCTTACTTCTCCCTCATTCACATAAATTCCATTTATAAGAATAACCCTTCGATGGCACACTTCCCGATGGGTAACATAGCTGGCATACGGGGAGCTTTTTGACCACAAGCGAAAAAGGCTTCCCGCAAAGAGCCAATTCATTATTTTGAGTAGCTGAATTTTTTACACACTCTTGGATAGTTACTTCAAAGAATGCTGTGGGTTATTTAGTTCAAAACTTCTTCCAAATATGAAAAAAAGATTGCAGAAGTTAAAAAATAGAGAAAAATTACATTTTTTACGAGTTGGAGGGGGTATCTGGCTAAGGTGACAGGGCCGTGTAAGTACCATTTTCAAATGTTGAAGGGACTTAAATTAAGATTGAAAATGCCTGGAGTCTTTTTGACCCCAGTGTGCGTAAAAATTAAGGGGGAAAAAAAAACAGATTTCCTTCACATGTGAAATTTGTTTTTCTACATTAAATTTTTTTTTAGTTTTACCACAGTAGGTAATTAAATATATGCGGAAGCTGCTAGGATTAACAAAAAACCAAAAATATATACCTGCATGCTATATAAATGCATTTCAATACACCTCCAAAAACGCAGTATTTTCATACATTTGTATGGAAATATACAGGGGTCTGGCCAGACCACATGTGCCAAACCGAAGGTTATCGGAACATGTGCCAAACGGAGGGTTAATATTGTAAAAACACTAATCAGCTAATAATTAATTAATCATTTTCCGACATGAAAAGCAATAAATAATTATTCCCATTGAAACATTTAAATAATGTTTATTTTATATTTTTGAAAAATTTAATTTTTTATAACAATTTATGTTAGCTGATATTAAAAAATTAAAATTAAATCTTTAAGTAATTTAATATTGTGCAAAAAAATAATCACCCAATAAATAATCAATGAGTTCAGAACATGAAAAGCATTAAATCATTGTTTTCATCGAAACATTCAAATAATGTTGATTTTATATTTTTCTGAAAATTTCAGTCATCAACAAGCTTTTGAACTAATTACAGAAGAAATGAAAACATGTGTACATATAATTTGGAAAATTGAATTCAGATAATCATATCACATCATCAGAAACATTTTTAAAATTATGTAACTGGAATAGGGGTATTTTAAATATAAATAAACTTTTATTATACCAATTATATGCAATATTCAATTATATAACCTTAAATTAAATAATAAATTTATGTTACTCAATGGAAAAAATTTAAATTCCATATGTACAACATTTAATATTGTGAAAAAAATTAATCAGTCAATAATCAATCAGTCTGTTTACAAAATAAAAAGCCTCAAATAATTATTTTAATTAAAAAATTCAAATAATTTTCACTTTATATATTTTTTAATCTTCAAATTTCATTTCTGAAAATTTTGAATATTAATAACCTTTTATACTAATTTTCAGGAAGAAATAAAACTCATGAACATTGTACATATAATTCTGAAAATTGAATTCAGATACTCATTTGACATCATAAATGTTATGAAAAAATTACATCAGTGTAATAGGGATAGGTTTAAAAAAATAAACTTTTATTATACTCTAATGATATCCAATATTCAGTCACATCACCTTAAAGTAAATAATTAAGTTACGTTACTTGATAGAGAGAAATTAAAATTAAATATTTATGTTATTTAATTTTATAAAAAAGTTAATTAGTCAATAATGAATTAATCCTTTCATAACACAAAAAGCGTTGAAGAATTATTTTCATTGAATCATTCAAATAATTTTTACTTCATATTTTTCTGAAAATTTGAATGATTAATATCGCTTTAAACTATTTTAGAGAAAATTAAAATATATGTGCACATAATTTCGAAATCAAAATTCAGATACTCATTTCACGACATCGCAAAATTAAAAAAATATATATAATTGGAATAGAGGTATTTTAAAAATTAACAAACTTTTATTATACAAGTTATAGTCAATAGTCAATTACATAACCTTGAAGTAATTATTGAGTTTATGTTACCTAATCAAAAGCAATTAAAATTCAATAAAATTCGTATTTTTTGGTGGAAAATTCATCATTTTCATGAATTAAACTATTTTTTATTCAAAATTAAAATCTTTTTTGGTTGAAATATCATTTATGTTATCTAAATAATATATTCAATAATTTAATAATAATAATCAATGGAACAAAGGTCTTCAACACTTTGAAACACAAAATTTAATTTTTTCCGTTTATGAAATATAACATAGAATCCAAGTGTCTGTTAATTGATAAAGTTTTCCTCATTTTTTAATTAAAATTATTTTAAACACATTACAATTTTCAACAGTTCAGAAAAATTTGTTAAATTTGTTTCAATTTTTTGATTCAAGGTTTTGATTAAAAAAATTTTTATTGTTGATCCACAAAATGAAGCACCTCTTTCGATATTTATAAAAATATGCATGCGCGCGCGTAGCGCGCTTTTGCTACTTGTCCAATTATTAAAAAGCGCATGGCACAATTTTCGATAATTTCTCGAACCATCTCGAAATTACTCGAAACAATTTGAAACTATTGTTGTCGGGAAACCCGTGTTCATGATTGGATAAAGCTATCGTTCATTTTTCCCGTTAAAAATAAAAAAGTCTGCAAACTTCAGGTTTATGAGAAATGTAAGGTTATTTAAATAATATATTTAATAATAATAATAATAATCAATGTAAGAAAGGTGTCCAGCATTTTCATATACAAAATGTAATTTGTAAATTTTGAAGATTTTAAAAATGTAGAAGCTTTTTAAGAATTTTAAAAGGTTTCAATTTAATTAAAAAAAAATCATTCCTGAGGAATTTTTAACTGATTCTTAATTTTTTTTTTTAATTTTAAAAGAAAATTGACAAAGATTTCAAAACATTTTTAATTATTTCTTAAAATTTCGAAAAAGTATAGACGATTTTAAAGGCAAATTTTTCTATTAACAAGATTACAAAGATTTATAAAAAATCCGATCAAGTTTAACAAACATTTAGAACTTTTAAAAAGATTCAATGTTAATTTAAAACTTGAAGAAAACATTTCTTTAAAGTTGGAAAAAAACGCACATTTTTGAGTATTTTGGAATAAACGCTTCTTAAAATTCCTGGCAAAATTTAAACTGACTTTTTATTTTGAAAAAGAAATTTTAGGACAAAATTGACAAATATTTAAAAACATTTATAATTATTTCCTAAAATGTATATTAAAAACACAAAAAGAGTTTTTTAAACTTGAAAAATGTATACTTTTGAATATTTGTAAATACAAATTTTGAAGCTTCTTAAGCATTTTGAAGCGTTTCACGATAATAAAAAATATTTCTTAAAATTCATGGAATAATTTAAACTGATTTTTTTTAAATTATTTTAAAACAATATTCAAAAAGACTTAAAAACATTTCAAAAAATTTCCAATACTGTCAACACAGAACCTGGAAAATTTGAAGCCATCTTTTTCAATTTTCAGAATTTTAAGAAATTTGTTGGAAAAATTCAAAAAATATTTAGAAGGTTTAAATATTTTGGAAAGGATTAAAAAACAATTTGGAATTCGAAAAAATCACAAAATATTTTGTTTAAACGAAAATTTTTGAAGATTTCGACAAAATTTTCGAAGCTTTTTAAGAAGATAGAAAGGTCTGAAGAAGATAAAAAACTTTTCTTGAGATTCCTGGAAAAAAATGTTTATTTTGAAAAATTAATTAAAAAAAAAATTAAAAAGTTTTAAATACGTTTCAAAAGATTTTTAGAAATGTCGAAAAAGATTAGAAGATTTAAGGGCAATTTTTTAATTTTCATAGATTTCTCAACATTTTAGGAATATTTTGAGTCAGCGTAAGATACATTTATTTTTAAAACTTCTAAAAGTCCTACATATCTTTTGCACTCACTCGAATTTTTCCTAAAATTTTGCAAAATTCTGTGAAATGAAAAAAAAAAATACTTTTTCGATATTTCTGAAATCTTCAAAAATCGTACTAATTTTTCTCAAAAAAATAACCTTGAAAACAAACGAACAAAAAAACTAAAAAAGAGATATTTATCGAAATTCTTATTTTGTATTCACAACCATTTATCCCCTCAGAATATAATTTGGATGAAATTTTTTTTTTTTATTTGCCGAAAAACTTTTTTTGGTTAAAAATTGAACTATTCGGTTAAAAATTCGTCTTTCTGGTTTTAAAAATAATCAGTTTTGGTCCAGAATTCCAGTATTTTTTTGAAAATTCATATTTTTTGGTTAAAAATTCAACTGATTGAAAATTAATCTTTTTTTTGTCACTATTTTGCTGAAAATTCGTATTTTTGGTAAAAGATTCATCTATTGCGTTAAAAATTCACATTTTTGTGTTAAAAAATTGAACTGTTTTGTAGAAAATTCGGCTTTTTTAAAAAAAATCATCTTTTTCGTTTAAAAAGGCAACTAATAAAAATTAATTTTTTTTTCTTGAGTATTCAGCTATTTTGTTGAAAAACCGCCGCCATTTTGTCACTTTTGAACTTTTTATCGATTTTGTAACGGATTTCGAAAGAGGACGAGAAATTCTATCAGAATCATAAAGAAAACGATAATTACCTATATTAGATTAAAAAATACGTAGTTTATACGGATCCGGCATATTTGCCGGATTTTAACTTTCTCTTCCGGCAAATTTCGCCGGATTTTAATTTTCTCTTCCGACATATTTTGCCGGATCTTAATTTTCTCTTCCGGTAAGGCACCCCTGTGACTGGTCACAACAGTTACCGATCTATTACCATGAATTTCTAAAATTTCCGTAAATTAGCATATATTTCCATCAATTACCATAATTTAAAAAATGTATGGAAAGTTTGATGATTTGTCATAATTTCTAAAATTTATGGTAATTTAGCATTATTGTGGAAATTTATGAAATTTTTGGAAAAATTATGAAATTTGTTGAAATTTATGAAGTTTTTGGCAATTTATGAGATTTGTAGAAAATGAAATTTGTGGAAATTTATGAAAATAATGATAATTTACGGAAAATTATGAAGTTATTAAAAATATGCCGGAAGAGAAAATTAAAATCCGGCAAAATCTGCTGGAAGAGAAAATTAAGATCCGGCAAGGAATACAGATATATGAATACAGGTGACACATAACCTCCACCTGTCATCAAGATCTCCCTTTAATTTTTTATTATCCGACATATTTCTGCAAACAGAAATTTTTCAACTCGTTGCAGTTAATCTAGAATTTTTTGGAATTCATAATAAATAGTTTGGAATTCATAATAAATTCTTTGGAATTAAATTTAGTAGACGATAAAATATGCCGGAAGAGAAAATTAAAATCCGGCATATTTTGCCTGAACACAATACTCGACCTAAAAAATATTACACCGTTAACAAAACTCCTAAGCAGAAATTTAAATCTCGCGGTTGGCAACAATGATTCCAGAGCTGCCAGACCGCTCGACTGGGGGAGTTTGCGCAGTAGTTTCTTCCTTTGTATTTTCAGGTTATGCTAACCAATTTGTATCTTCTGCGCAGCGAGACGCATGGCCGGTCCGTGGTTGGCAGAGCAACAATGTTCTTGGCGCGCACGCGCAATCAGTGTTTTTTCTGCGGGGGGGATTTGTTCATCTGTTTCTGTTGTCAGTTTCAGTTGGGTTGCCAAGTCGGTACGGTGTGCAGCGGCTGAACGGCAGCAAAAGAAAGAATCGCGATTAAAAATTCGTCATGACTTTGTTTGCGTGAAACTTTGCGTTTTATCGCCGAATCCGTTACCAATAATGGCTTGTGATATTTGGTGTTACAGTTCGCTTGGAGCGAGGTGCTTTTATAGTGATTCGGTGCAGTGGAAATCGGTGCTTGTTTGGGTTTTACTTGTGATAACGACTCTTCTTCCCGCTGTCCATTCCCACAATCAAGGTGAGCTTCTTTTTTTTTCTTTTGACAAGTACTCACAGTCTCACACATTGATTTCAAAACTTTGAAACATTTGAAAGATCGTCCCTAACAATCGTTATTTACTCGCATATCACACCAAAACAATGTTGCTCCGAAAAAATTTTGAAGCACCATCTGTTGATTGCGTCAAATTGTTTTTAATATTTAAACGGGTGTAAAGAGATTTTTAGGTAAGAAAATGGGAAATTAAATTTTGGGGGTTAGGAATATGTGAGTTGGGTTTCAAACTTTGAATTTTTATATTTTTATTCAAGAAAAGCTCTGAATGTACTTTTTAATTATATTTTTCTATATGTTACTATATATTTCTCCGTTTTTTTAAGAAACTTCCCCTTTTTCTTGTTTTTTTTTGCTTAGATGCGAACTGTATTAATAGAAGTCAATAAAAAAATACAACTATTTTTGGTTATCAATTACTTCTTTTTGCTTTTAAAGTCTATTATTATGTTTTTTGTACAGAATTCATCTCTTTTGGTTAAAAATTCTACTATTTTGTTGGAAACTCCTTTTTTTGGGGTTGAAAATTCATATTCTTTGGATTGAAAATTCAAATGTTTTGTAGATCATTCGTTTTTTCGTTGAAATGTCATTTTTGTTTTATTGACAATTATGCAGGTTTTTATGTTTCGAAATTAGAATTTCTGTAATTTTAATGCGTACTTTAAAAATTTCTTCCATTTTAAATATTTTGAATTGAACACTTGACTTAAGATTTTCAAAATTATCAAAATCATTCAAATTTAAGAATTTTTATTTAAATACATCTTTAAAGTTGAAGAGTTTTCAATTTTAATCCAACTATTTTTGGTTGAAAGTTGATTCTTCTTGCTTGAACAGTCTACTATTATATTTTTGGTTTAGAAATGTATCTTTTTTGGTTGAAAATTTTAATCTTTGGTTGGAGATTTCATTATTTTATTGAAAATTTAACTATTTTGTTAAAAAGTCATATTTTTGTTAGAAATTTAAACTATTTTGTTGAATATTCGTCTTTTTGAATAGAAAAATCATCTTGTTTAGTAGAAAAGTCTTCTTGGTTGAAAACTAACTTTTTTGTTGTTAATGCAAGTGTTTTTGGTTTGCAGTTTAATCCTTTTTACTTCTAAATTTCGACTATCTAATTGAAAATTTTACTATCTGATTAAAAATTCGACTTTTTTTTGTTGAAAATGTCTCTTTTGCTTGAAAGTGCAGCTATTTTGGTTGAAAATTAACATTATTGCTTAAGATATATCTTTTTGGGATTAAAAGTAAAAGGCTTTCGAAAATATTCGACCTTTTATCTTAAAAACTCAACTTTTTTATGAAAATTTATCTCTTATGGTAGAAAATTAATCTTTTTGGTTAAAAATTATACTCTTTAGTTGAAATTTTTATCTTTCTTGGTCGAAAATTAACTTTTTTGCTGAAAGTTCATCTCTTTTCTGGTAAAAATTTCATAATTTTTGGTTAAAAATTCAATTGTTTGGTTGACCATTCAAAATCTGTTTTGGTTGGGGATTCAACTATTTTCTCCGAAATTACTTTTTTAGTTTAAGATTCATCATTTTATTTTGAAATTCATCTATTTGGTTGAAAATGGAACTATTTTGTTGAAAATTCATCTTTTCGTTCGAAAATTCAAATATTTGTTCAAAAATGGAAGGTAAATGCACTAGTGATCGTCACCTTAAGCCAAATTGCAAATTAAGAACGCTTATAATTGTATTTAAAACACTATTCTCATTTCCACAAATGACTTAGCCGATTAAAGCAGATATAGAAAAACTCAGTTTTGATCACTTCTCATGATATTTGATTGGAATCAATTTTTATTCACGATAAAAATTCAAATTATGCAAATGCGTTAGTTATCGTCAGGCACGTAACCAAGTATTAAAACAAGAAAAGTATACTAATTTGATAGAAGGATATTTAAACTAACCCAAAATGACATCTTTTATCATACGCGGCAAGAGCGAGTCTTGTTATACGAAAAATACTGGGCCATCTGACGATAACTAATGCAGTGACGATTACCAGTGCATTTACCTTATCTTCTTGGTTGAAAATAAATGTTTTTGGTTACAAAATTCATCTAATTTATTGAAAATTCATCTCTTTTGATAGAAATGTAATATTTGTTGTTAAAAAATGCAACTGTTTGGTTAAAAGTTAATAATCTGCTTTGGTTTAGGACTCATCTATTTTGTTGAAAATTCTTGTTTTTAGTAGAAAGATAATTTTATCAGTTGAAAATTCATCTTTTTGGAATTCAGCAATGGAATTTTATCTAATCTTGTCGAGAATCTTGTAAATGCAAGCCGATAAAATAAGTGCATAATGCAATCGGCAATTTTTGGGTAGATAAGTGTTTGTATTGACATTACAGACCTCTTTTTGTGTGAACTCTGTCACTTTTAGCTGAAATTAGTCACTTTGTCCACTTTTTTCAGGTAAATTTGACTTTCCCCCCTGGTGTTTCACTAAATTTTGTAAATCTTGATCGACTGATAGTTTGATAAATGGACTCAATCAACGAGCTTCACTTTTATCTTATAAAGTGATCGACAAGCCCTAAAAAAGGAATGAAACGTCCTGCCTCTTTTTAATTTTCGGTCCATTCTCGACTGCTTTGGAACGCGTCAAAATACCAAATAAGCCGCAGTTGGACGATAAGAAATATGAAGTTGGAGGAAGAATAGCCTCGCTCACAAAGCACGTTATAGAATAGAATTCGTGCCCATTGTTGAGGTTGGCTTGTGAGTTAGAAAAGGGGAGGTGAAGCCCGTCGAGTAACCCAATGAAAATTTATGGACACATGCTGCATGAAATAATGAAATATTTAATATGCATTAACTTTTATAGTAATTATAGTTGTATGTAGTATTATTGAACTCGTGGTATTACGTACGGATACTTAACTTTTTCTCGTGAATCATTATGACTCACCAAGGCTTGATTGCTCGAATGTGAAAGGCAGGAGGTGGACGAAATTCGATTGGAATCACACTCTGGAACTTTATTTCTTTTTATTAGTCCTGGAAACGTAAAATCGAGAAATGTTCACTACCTTATTCGGCAGGAATAATTGAATTTAAATAACTTATTGTATAACAGGGCTTCAAAATGCTTTATTTTTTCACTTTTTGGCGCGAGGCTAAACTTTCCAAAGGGAAGACAATGTTCAATTCAGAACTTATATTTCGTATTTTAAAATTATGAAATTTGATCCTTATAGAATAGTGGCAAAAATAGCGCGCTTATGACATGTTCCTTATTTTGCTTAAAATGTTTTTGTTTAATAGTTTACTTTAGAATACTTGCAATATTGAAAACTTCAATTTTAAAGTTATACAAATAAATATTTTTAAATTTAGATGATTTTGAACGTCAAAGTTCAAGTTTTCAATTCTACATCTTCAAAATTGAGGAAATTTTAAATATAAAACAACAAAGTGCAGCCTTTTTAATTTTAAAACTGAAAACTTGCATCATTTTTCAAAATTAAAAACATTTCAATTTTAAAGATAAAATTAGAAACTCTGGAATGCTTCCAAACCCTCTCAGCTCTACAAATGAAATTTTCGAACTCGGATAAAAAGCAAATATGGTAAAAGTAAAAAATATAATTTTTTCTTACTTTATTATAAGCTCGATTATAAGTTAATTGAAAAAATAGCGCGCTTATTACGTGATTCTTATTTTGATTGCCTAACCTAACTGTCAAAATAAAATATATGCTTAAAGTACTGTAAAGTACGATTAATAATTATAAATGAAAATAAATATTACCATAGCTGAATCAGCTTTCATACAATTTTAATTTAATTTTAATCGGCTTTCAGTAATCTGTACCTTTTATTTAAATAAGATAAGGTTTTATTTCAGCAGAAATTAGAAGCAAAGAAATGAATAATTAAGTTAATTCTGGAATTCTCAGTCTTCCATTTTGATCAATGAATAGTTTTCCAGACGTTTACGATTTAAAATTCGCCATTTTGTTTATTTTTGAATGTTTATACTTCAAACTCATCAAATTTAAAACATCTTTTTAAAATAGGTCCTTGAAGATCTGCAATTGAAGATGCTTCCATTTTTAATGTGTATTATTTAAAAGGATGATTTTGAAGATCAAAAGACAATCTTTCAATTCTAAATCTTCAAAATTGAAGAAAGTTCAAATTTAAATCATTTTCAATTGTGACACTTGCATAATTTTTAGTTGTAAATTTTCATAATTAAAAACACTTTAATTTTAAATAAGATATATAAATAACAAATCTCAAATTTTGATGGTTTTGATTGTGAATTTTCAATTGTGAAACTTAAAACAATTGAAGACTTCAATTTTAAAGGTAAATAATATTTCTTCAGTTTTTAAAATCAAAAGTCGAGTTTTCAGTTCTATATCTTCCAAATTGAAGAAATTTCGATTCTAAAAAGCATTTGAAAGATCTACAATTTATATATATTTTAAAGGCAATTTTAAACTATTTTTTTAATAATAATGTTTTTGATTGAGTCAACAAAATTTTGGTTGGTTAAATATTTAGACAACAAAATATTTGGCTGCCCCAACTAAATTTGTTGGTTGTTTTAACAAAATCTTTTGGTATAGATGGAGTCTTTGGTTGGTTCAACAAAAAATTTTGTTGAGTCAATAAAATATTTTGTTGAATTAGCCAAAATTTGTTTGCTTCAACCAAATTTGCATGTATATCCAAGAAAACAGTTATTTTGGGTCAACAATTTTTTCTGACTATAGCTGTAATTAGTTCCTAATGAAATTCTATTCAATTGAAACATCTTGAAGTGGCAGCAGAATTTTATCAGATTTTAAACTGACGTATGCTAATAAAGCGTCAAACTGTGTGGTAGATGCGAATTCGTATTGGGCAAATTTTAACATCTGCAATTGAATGAAGTTGCTGAAGTTTCGAACAAACATTTTACAAGAAGCGTTCTAATTGATATTTCGAGAGTTTCTATTAGATTCTCGAGCACACGAATCGAGGAACTTTGAAAGGCTTCCACACAAGAAACTTCTGAGTTCACTTATGTTTCTCAAGAAGATTGTATGTTGAGAACAGTTAGTACATTTTACTCTCGTGGAGGCAAAAGGGTGCACTTTGACGTTCGTTCTAATTAACGGTCTACATCATCCTGAAAAAGAGAAAAGAGTTTCAGAATAATAATGAGTTTGAAAAGAATTCCGTTGATACTTGAGCTACAATTAATATGAGTATTGTTGGCAAACAAGTAATTTAAACTCAAACTTATCAATGTGCTTGAAGTTCTCAATGTTCAAATTAACGAAAGTTTTCATTAAATGCTTTCTAAACTAGAAACAGTGCACAAATAGTGCTTCATTATATTGAAAGTAATGCAATTATAAAGGAAAAACGTATAATACATTAGATGAAATAGAAATTGGGAAAATATATTTCGTTTATTTGAACGTGCAGAAATGTGGGTACATACGTGATCACGAAAATTTGTACTACTTTAAATATTAATTTGAAAACAAACATTGTTCCTTGTTTGGAAATACTTTTCAATCCATTATTTTGCAAACCAGGCTAGAACGGAAATTAAATTAAGGTTTTTAATATGTAGATTGTAGGTAATTTGCAATGAGTCACAGATACGGGTTTCGGTGGTTTCTGAGAAGGTCGTTAGTCTAAAAGTGTCGTCGAATCAGAAGTAATTTCCGGTTCGTGCAATGCCGAAAGTCACGATCTTGTGGCTATTCAAAATTTCCAGCGCGTATGTTTCTACAGGATATTCGACCATCCGGGATAATCTTATTGAGAAATCAAAAAGGAATCGGAAGCTGGAGACCAGAAGCGAATACGTTTAACGATGCCTTTTATCGGTCCTTTTCTTTTATACAGATAAGCCTCAAAATTTGAATTTATTTTTCCTAGTTATATGAATTAAAGAATGAGAATGACGACTAGATTGGGAAGAAATTTTAGAAATTCTGTTTTTAAGTTTTTCAAGTAATTTAGGACACTTTATCGATATATATTAGGAATACGTAAAAATCCTTTCTTCTTTCACTCGAATATTTTTTCTGAGTGTTTGGTTTTTCCGCCCTCAAACACAGAAAATTAAGAATTAAAAGTATTTTTACCTCCCTGAGACATTGTAAATAATGGCCACATAATTCCATACTTTTAAAACATTTTCTAACTTGTATTTAAAAATAATTTTATTTTCTGTTCTTATTATTATAAATATACATTTCCTTATTTAAATAGGCGCTGAAACTTAATTATATTATTTTTAGAAAATAAAATGAATGAATAACAATAAATTTTACAATTTCTTACGGGCCTTCTTGAGTAGTCCAGCATACTTTGTGTAGTCTGAATTAAAAAAGGTGCATTCGGTACAAAAACTTTGTGATGGAAATTTATCTTTATTTTTTTAAGCCGAATTTCCAGTTTTTTAACTTAATATTTTTAAATGATTAAAAATGAATTTCAATGTTTATTTAAACTTTTACATTTCGGTGGAAAAGTCTACGGTTACATTTTTGGTTAAGAATTCTTCTTTTTCGGTTAAAAATTTAATTTTTTTGTTGAACATTCTTCTTTGCTGAGAATTCAACTATTTGTTCAACAGTTGAACTACTTTGTTAATAATTATTTTTTTTAGTTGAAGATTCATCATTTTAGTTCAATATTCATTTCTATGGTAGATATTTAATTTTTTCAACTACAAATTTCAAAAATGCCAACCATTCCATTTTTGATTGAACAATTGAACATTTATCTTTCTTAGTTGAAAATTCAACTATTTGGTTGAAAATTCAGGTTTTTTGTTGAAAATTCGTATTTTTTGTAGAAAGACAGTTTTTTGAAGTCAAAGTGAAACTGTTTGATTGAAAATAAATCTGTTTTAGTTGAGGCCTCAAGTATTTTCGTTGTAAATTCATCTCTTTGATTGAGAATTGAAGTGCTTTGTTTAAAAATTTCATATTTTTGGTTGAAAATTCAACTGTTTTGTAGAAAACTCTTCTTTTTTGTTTAAAAATGCAACTGTTTGGTTGAAATTGAATCTGTTTTGTTTGATAAATTCAACTATTTTAAAGGGTTAAACAATCATGGTTTTCGGTTCAATTAAACTGTTTTTTATTTTAAATGAACATTTTTTCTTGGTTAAAATATCAGCTATTACAATTTTTGTTGATAATTCATCTTTTTTGCTTGAAAACTGAACTAGTTGGTTCATTCATCGGAAACAGTAAAATCATCTTACGTTATTTTTGGACGTTCCCTGAATAATTTGACAAAGAAAATTTAGTCGACAAAAATTACATTATATAGGCATAGGCCATAGGGGGTGGGGTCAAACCTCACGGATCCTAACAAAGGGGAGTATGATGTGGTTCAAAATTTCAGAAAAAAAATTCATGTAATTTTTGCACGGCCCCTTATCCAGTTGACATTCTCATTAAATGCTTCAATTGCAGACATGTATTCTAGGATTCGTGATTGTAATCAGTGAAATCGGTGGAGCTTCTTTGAAATTAAAAACTTTAAATCTAGAAAGCATCTCAATTTTAATATGTTCAACGTTTGAAGAATAGAATTGAAAGTCGACAAAAAGATGAAGAAATATTACTTTTTAATTGTAGGCTTTGTTTATCATCAATTTTCATCAATTGAGATTGGGAAATAACATTAGAACGTACAAAATCATACAATAATTGAGCAGCTGTGAATAACTGTAAAGCCTGCGAGACGATTGTTAACGGGTTTGTAGTTTGCACAACAGCTGTTAGACTCTTGAGATTTGGAGCGATTGTACGGTCTAGTAAATTATGAAATACCTTTGGCGGAATAGTGATGAGTCGATCGCGAGTAAAAACAAAAATAACTCTAATCTATATACATTATAGATTATACATTAGGGTTGTCCAAAACCTTATCAAAATAAAAGCAGAATAAAATTAATTTTTTGAAAACATTTACGATAATTTTAGGTTCATTATTATCAATTCAATGAGGAATAAACAATAAAAAATCACACCCAACCCAACAAATCTATAAGATTCAAGAGATTCAGTCTCAAATTGAGTCGTAACAATCAAATTTGAAATAATATATTTTCGTTTCGAAATTGCTTCACTTCTGTAATTTTTGCGACCCTTGTTTCTACAAGCTTATTTTGCATTAAAAATATATTTGCAAGCATAAGTCGAACATGAAACTTCATGCTGTGTATAAAAATAAACATGTTGTGGCTATGGTACTTCGAAGTTGTAAATGGTTCTCTGGTACTAAAAAAAAGTATCGAAAGTAGCCTTTCTGCTAAAAAAGGCAAATAATAATTTGGAATTACTTGAGTTTGGATGCACAAAAGTTAAATTTTCTTCTAAATTTGATTTCTTTTGCGAAAATATTAGGGTGGAATATTGTATCGCAAACTATATTGGATAGCGTGCTTTCAGTTTACACTGTACACGTTTCGGTGTATGTCTATAGACTCTTGTGGGCAGGTCCAGTCGCAATTAGCGAAATTAATGATCCGCAGAGCAGCGGTGTGTACAGTATTAGATTGCGCAGACGCGGCACCTAATATGACCACAATAATTTATTCATTTGTGCTAAATACTTATTGCATTGTGTCCCAATGTTCCTCAATTGTACCACAAACATGTTCCGATACGCAAATAATCACCTCGTTAAATGTTTCAGCCAACTTGACAGCAATTTTGCCTTTCGCATTAATAACAATTGTCTAATCTAAATAAATCATTGAAAATGGGACTGCAGGCCTCAAGTGACTTCATAGATAAAAAATAGTGCAAGTAGTGTCACAAATTTGAAAAAATAGTGTCAAAATAGTGTCATAAAATTTTTCAAGTATTAAACTTATGCATAGTCCGAATTTTAAAGTGTATGATAGTTTTTATTTTAAAAGTAACAAAAATTAAGTTCAATGTTTATTTAAAATTGTATTCTTTGTTCTATAAGTTATCAAGATTCCTATTTATTCATCGCAGGCTTTACAGTCTTTTCCCTATTTCCCTCATTTTCTCGTTTTTTCACATAAATGTGAAATAAATTAATAGAAAAAAAATCTAACTATTTTCTCTTTGAAAACAATCATGTTTGATATACATTTTTTTCATTCTAGACTGAACAATTTTTTGTTGTTGTTGAAAATTCATCTAATTTAGCCAAATTTTTTTGTTTAAAAATTCATATCTTTCTGTAGGAATTTCACCTTGTTTGGTTAAATATGATACGTAGTTCAAAATTTCAGAAAAAAACAACCTTTTTTTCATCGCTCAAAAAAAGTGTCAATAGTGTGGTGAGTCTTAGGGCTGTGACTGTTTAAAAATGAAAAATAAATTGTAAAGAAAGAAGGAATGTGACTAGAGAATTGAAGAATTTATTTTATGATGCTGAGAATCCTCAAAAGAAGATTCACGAAATGTTATAAATTATCAAATTTATTACTTTTAATTACCGTGAAGAAAATGGTTAATAAGTTTGCAATTTTGTTTTATGTGCCGAAAGGACTTCAAAGACTTTTTTCGTTTGAAAAAGCATTTTCGTAAAGAGCGCATAACTGCAGGCTTGAAAGGGAATCCCAAGGCCCTGAAAACTCTGAAGCTGAACCTTTGCTCCCTCTGTGTCGCTACAAGAGGTCATTAGGTTCAATTTCATGCTCGTAAAGTTGCAATAATTTATTCCCAAGACAACGGCTTACTCTCGTATACCGTTGCTTTTTAAGTTAAAAAAGTCGTAAATTTGTAGCCCATCCCATAATAAAAATAGCAACCCTTCTCAAATTTTAGCCAATTTTTAGATACTATGAAATTATTGTTTATCAGGGTGACCGCTGGACCGGGAAATCGGGAAATGACAGTGAAAGTAGTTAAAAAGTTCTGTGATTTAGAATGTTGCCAATAAAAATCTATGCAATCATTCGAATTATAACAAATTTCATATCACATGATATATTGCAATTTAAAATTGGTTTGAGTTCAACTTTTTTTTGTGGAGTTCATTTGTTAACTTAGAAGCAGACTTAAACAATTAAAAATTAAAAGCGTAAATTAATTCATGATTTTTAAGATTGAACTGTAGTCCTACTTATCTAGTATAAACAATTGAGCCAAAAAAATATTTTAATTTTCAATAAAAACCAGATGAATTATACAGAAAAGACGATTTTTTAACAAAATAGTAGAATCCTCAACCTAAACAAATTAATTTTCAAGCAAAAATAAAATTCCCGACACAGGAACATTCCCGTGAAAAAGAAATTGAAAGAGAAAATTTTCAGTTTTTCAACATTCCGAACTTAAACAATTAAGAAATTGTTAAATGAAAAAATGTTCAGCTCTAAGAGTTCGAATTTTTAATTCCAATAACCGTGAAAAAATTTTGCAAGCCGGGAAATTCTTTTTCTCGATTAAAACTGGTTTATGTTAACGAAGCAATAAAAAATAAAGTTTGATTGATATCGTATTATTTTTCTAATGTTTAAGATACTCGTTAAGATAACAAGTTTGACTGGTTTTCTTCCATAGTATTTTCAAATTAAAAGTCACTTTAAAAAATGGGATATTTTATTCTCGTTCAGAGTCTATTACAAAGTAATTAATTCGTCGCGGATATCTTTTCTGGTTTTTTTAATTTTCCTTTTTTCATTTTAACTTGAAATTCATATGAGATTTATTCGCAATACATAAGGGAAGGGCAGGTTTTCCCCTTGGAATCGATGAATTTTCCATCGCTTCTAGGAACCTGATGCATCGCGACTATTCTTTTTCAAGAAGATTCTTGAGATACTCGGTGTATCTTCCTCATCAAAGTGGTGCAAAGACAGAATTTATAACTTCAAAGTTCGAATGCAGCTCCTATTTTTAAAACTCTTCTTCTTGTTTTTATTCAATGCAAAATCGCAACATTAAATTTTGCGATGTGTGTAGTTTCACCGAGAAATTTTAGGGAATTGAAAATGATTCCAATGAATTTATAATTGATTTCAATAATTTGAAGGAATTTCAAAGGATTTGAAATATTTTAAGGTGTTCTAAAAGATTCAAAAACATTTTCAAGAGATTAAAAAGGTATTTTAATAAATTTCCCATGATTTCAGGAAATATCAAATTTCATGGAATTTTACGGGATTTTATAATATTTTATGAGACTTCAAAGAATTTCTTCGCAAGCAATGAGGGATTTCTGGATATCTTAGACTTAGAATTAGGGTTTCATTGTAATGATTTGAAGAGATTTTCAAATATTTTTTGCAGTTCATTTGAATTCATTTGGAATTCACCCTGAATTCTTATTAATTTGACCTGTGGACTCTTTTTAAGTTTTTTTTTTAATTCACTTGAATTCTCTAAATTTACTCAATGATACTTGGTTGAATGGATTTTTATTTAGTTTGTGTTTAATACATCTTGAAGTCTTTAAATTCACCTTGAATTCTTAGGCATTTCATCAAATTCTTTTGAATTCCCTTGAATTTTTCTAAACTCATTTCAAACTGAATTCAACGAGGAATTCAATGATTTTTTTCATATTCTTGAATTGCTTTCAATTCACTTGATTTTTGTAAATTTACCTCGAATTTTTATGAATTTCATCGAAGTTTTCTCATTTCCTTTAAATTCCTCTAAATTCACTCTAATCTTATCAAAATCAATTGAATTTTTTAGATTATTGTCCAATTTATTTGAATTCTTTTGAATTTAACTCGAATTGTTTTGTACTCTTATGAATCGAATCCGTTGGAATTCTTTTAAATTTAAAGGGACATTAGTCACATCAATAATGCACATTAGTCACTTTTAGTAAGCTTTTTTGCGTCAGCAGTTAGTCACTTTTGGTAACTTTCGTTTTAAATGGGTCACTTTTTTCTAGTAAATTAGACTATAGCAGCCCTGAGAATAATAAATTGAAAATTGTAATTGTTTTGTTATGTTTATAAAAGATTCTATATTAAAAATGTTAAAAGATTAGAATTTTGATCTTGAAAAATAATAATGGTCAAGGGAAAATAAAAAATTAGGCAGGGAGTTTTGAAAATGATGTTTTTGGGCCACCCTGAGTGTAAGATTAAGATTAAGGAGTACTAATGACTGATACAAGTAGGGACCACACGAGGAAAGAAAAACGATCCTTCAGGAAAACCTTTCTAATTTCTACACTTTTCCTTTCCAATTTGTTCGCATATAGCTTCAGGTTCGTCAGGATAATAAACTTCGGCGCTTTTATTGTCTGTGTAAAGAGGTCTGGATTTTCTAACCTTGAAAAATACGAATATTTTCTACAGGTAACTGGCAGGTGACTACCTGGTAGAAGGTAGAACATTCCAGGTGGTCCTTTTGTGGTCAGTCTATCTTCTGAAATCTGAAACTGCAACACTTATTTTCCTTTAAGTTAAGAGTTTGGTTTTTAAATTTTGAAAGTTGCATGTGAAAGTGGGTCATTTTTTATTTTGCCGAATTTATACAATGGTTATTCTTGAATAATCTAAATAAACATTTATTTACTCTGTTCTGCTTTGGATTAATCATTTTCGCGTCTTGAATTAAATTTGTATGAATTTTCAAAACTTATTCACGGTGTCTACCTGACCGGGAAATCGGAAAAATCGGGAATTTTATTACTCAAATTCTAAGTTGATACAGGGAATTGGTGTCACTGAGAAAGCTGAGAATTATACTTTTTCCCCAAAATTCTCTGTTCCAAATCAGAAATCTTTTAAATCTTTTACATTGGTTAGAAATCCCTTGAAATCTGTTATTGGCAGCTTCAGACGATTCAAAAATCTTTCAAGTTATGTACCTAATATTCCGAACGTTCAAATTAAAATATGCATAATAAGTTCCTTTTCTAATAAATTGTACTACTTTCAATGTAATGAACCACAACTTTTGCACTGTTTCTGCTTTAAAAAGCTATCAATAAAAAAGTTCCTCCATTTGAACATTCAGAACTTCAAGCCCATTTTAAATTTTTAGTAATTCAGATTTAGAGACTGCAGAGATTCTAATTAAATTCCTTCTATGATTTTCGCGACCAGATTTATTAACCGCTAACTGACTTTAGCACCAAGTTTAACTCTATCGAAGTGATTCATGTCGGTTTGAAAGAGAAGCGAGGAAAAAGTGCCCGCGGCATCGAAAAAAGCCATCGACGGAAGTTTTCCGTGGTATGGGTCGAGGCGTCGCGTCGCCCCGATGTACATAGAAGCTTCAGCCTCACCACCACCGATGCTTTTGCATCTTACACAAAGTGGTCCATTGTCAGGTTGATAGTTTAATCGCACTATAATTTAGCAGTAATTCGAGAACTATCATAAGAATTCTTTAACATCGTACCAGCCTCTTGCATTTCTTCCAGGCCCTCGAAAACCCAGCATGAAAATGTCTGCAGCGGAGAAATCCTTCACGGTTCAACCTCTAAAGATTCGGAGAATTCGATTGTCAATTGTTGGATTTCGAGTGCCCTTTTGACATCCTCAGTAGTCAATACTACAAAACACCGGGACTCCTCTTGCGTAGTTCCGGGTGCAGAACATCCGCAACAATTTTCGACCCGCTGTCGTTTTCGAGAGAATTATTATCGTAAGGTCTTTTATATTTGGACGGATGGCGAGCGACTAATGTTTGTTCATCTGGTGAAACTCAAATGCATTTCGAGGCTTCGTAATAGAGAGACCAGTTGTTTGGCAAAGCTGGTCCTTCCCCAAACAAAGAAAAAGATAATAGAAATATTTTATGGGATTTTATATATTGTGGCGTTGAATCGGAAAATTATGTTGCGGAAATTTACTTCGAAATTTGTATTCTTTGGTAGGGTAAATATAATCTTCCAATAGTCTTCCAATGAACCAGTATCACTGGACTCTTCTTTTTATACCGCTCTAAAATTGAAAACAGTTCCAGCTAGGGATTCTTTGTTTCGAAGCTATGGGAATAATTTGTCAAGAATTATAAGGAACTCGTGGCCACTAATAAATAATTTATCAGTAGCATTAGAATTAGAGATTAGAGAAACTACGATACAAAGAAAAAAACAAAGGTAAAAGGTCGATGATCTGCAAAAAAACGTAGAAAAAAGAAAATTTAGCGTCATTGATTCAACAGTGGCGAAAGAGAAAAAATATATCTCATCTTTATTGAGATTTTTATTTATTTTTTAACGTTCTTTTTATAAATACTATTTTATTTTACAATTATTAAAAAGTACATGGCGCCATTTTAGATCAACATCTCGATACTATTGCTTTCTCAAAACTATGTTGTCGGAAAACCAGTTGTCATGATTGGACGAAGCTGTCGTTTTTTTTGCCGTTTAAAATAAAAAGTCTTCAACCTTCAAGTTTATGAGAAAGGCAAGGTGTTCTTAATTATATATTCAGTAATATTAATCAATGGAATAAAGGTGTCCAGCGCTTTGAAATACGAAAGGTAATGTGTTCAGTTCAAGAAACATAACAAAGAATCCAAGTAATCAAACTTGGTTAAGATACATTTTTTAACTACAATTTTTGTAAAATAATTACATATTCCCCTAACCGTATAAAAAGTCAAATTGTTAAAAATGTCTAGAAATTTGTGACGTTGGCTTAGCTATGAAAAATATTTTTATTATAAACTTGATCGTAATAAAAAACGACATTTTTGATATTTAAATTAACCTATCAAGTTTACAGACGTTTCTCGAAAATTCAAGTTACTGGATGAACTATTTCAAATTTTCCAAAAGGAGTAATGAATTAAACATTTAAACAATCAAAAAATATTTAATCTCTTATTTCTGCTCTGAGCAGAAATATATGAAGCTTTTATAAGAAGATTCAATATTTCTTATGTCGATCTTTTTCATAATAATCTAAATAATATTTCTAAGATCTCTAGATTTGTAAACTTTCATAAATTTTTATATTGTACCTGTGAGAAAATCATATTTTCAAAAAAAAAATTTAGAAGCTCTATAAATTACCTGAAAAGCTTTTCGACGATTGGGAAACTTTTTCCTAATGAAAATGTAAAATGCATCTGCAAAAATTATAAAAGCCTTCATGCATGAAAATAGAGCAATAAGACCCTGAATCTTTTAATTGCTAAAGTTTTCCCAATTTTATAATTATAAGTATTTTAAACGCATGAACATTTTCAACATTTCAGACAAATTTGTACCTATAATAATTGGCAAAACTATCTAAATTTGTTTCAAAATCAGGTCTGTAGAAATGAGTTACTCTCCTACAACCTACATAAACTCAAACATTATAATTTCTCAAACTTGTGCATATTATATAGATTACAAAAAAAGTAAAATTTATGATTTTTCAATAATCATGCAATTAATAAATTTTTTAAACTTATTTCGGCGTTACGCAATCTCAGGATATTAATCGATTCATTACAAAAATTTATAAGGGACCAAAAATGAAACGTTTTAGTATAAAGGCGTTTTTTATTTCTAAAATGTTTTATTGTTGATCCACAATATTAAAAATCTCTTTCGAAATTTTGAAAAACATGCATGCGCGCGCATAGCGCGCTTTTGCTAATTTCCATATATAAAAAAAAGTGGTATAACGATATGTCTCGAAAATCTCGCAATTGTTCTTTTTGAAAACCTGAGTGGGTTTTCATTACTTAAAGTTTTTTTATATCTTAAATTGAAAATCTTGAAAATTTAATCTACATAATCCATTTTAACATAAAAAAATCATCATCAAGGTTCCCAATTTTCAACAAGTTGAGGCTATGTTAGTGTTTTTCGTTGGAAATCAGAATTTTTTTTTAAATGCAACGGTTTGATTTTCTGTATGTTAAAAAAAAATTATATATTAATTCGGTTCATTATTTTCGTCAATTAAAAACATTCTCCTTGCTTTTCTTTTATATAGTTTTAGGTAACAGATACTATGAAATACATTATTATTTTATTCAATATGCTGTTATTTTTAAACGAAAAATAGTACCCTTTTTTGTAAAAATCCCCTTTTTTTCGAAGAAAGATTTGGATTGAAAACAAAATAAAAAAACCTTTTTGCGCATTAAAACTAGAGAATAGGAGAAAATAATACATTTAGTTTATCCAGGCGGTTCCTGTCTTTCAGAATTAAAATCACAGTATGCTTGAAATCATTTGAAATCTTGTTGAAAGAGAAATAATCCGGCTTTCGAAAGGGCATTGTACTATATTTGCTCATTGTAAGCTCCTTTCCGTGAAATAGTACAAACTGACCGTTTCACGTCTCAGAGAAGACGTATAACATTGCACCCATTTCATGTCTTATTTGCAGTCTAGCCAATGGCAATTCACGACTGAATACGGAACTGGATTCTCTGACCTCCTGTTCTGTTTGATTTTTGATTATTTTCCAACATGAATAAAATAATAGCCATTATCAATCTGTTCACTCAGTGAAATGTCCTTTTGTGACAAAAGGATGTTTCTTGAAGTAAATGGAATTTCCTCTCAAATTTAAGGTAGAGAGGATTTTCATTTGTCTCAACAGGAATCCATTTGCAGCAAAAATTTTCCTTATGCGACTAACTTATCACCTACTCTTGCAGCCAAATAATTCTGTTTGTGTAAAAAATATATTCACTTTGTTCAAAACAAAACAGGCAAGAGGAAAATGCTTTTGTTTCAAGACAACTTTTTCTCTGAGTGTTTTTAAAACTTTATATTCATAATTTTAACACCCTTGAAAAAATATAGTTAAAATTAATTCGTTGGTTTGTATCCCCAAAAGAAACAAAAAAGTTGCAAGTCTTTTTATTTTTCACAAAATGGCCTGACGAAACTTAACTGTTCTCGAGATTGTTCTAAAATTTTTAAACTCGTTTTTAAATAAGTTCAGAAATTCTGTTCATGAGGATAAGCTCTATTCGGACGTGCACCTGTGTATGTTTTTCTTATCTTATTTAAGATTTCAAAGAAGATAAAAGATAGGAGTTATTGCCTTAAAAAGTGAGAAAATGTAAATTCTAAAGTCTAAACCATCCTTAAATAATGATTAAACAAAAGTACCTGTATAATCGTAGAACAGGTTGACTTTTGATTAACATACAATTTAACCAACCTCTGACTTATATAAATTGGGAGGGAAACTATAAATGTAAAAAATGAAGAAATAAAATGTAATGTGAATGAAGAAAGTACCGTACCTACTCTATCTTCTTTTTTCTTCAAAGGATGAGTCTCAGGAAACTGAAGTAGAAAAAAATGACTCTACCATTTATAAGAAACCCCAGGGGGTCCGCAAACATCGAACGAGACTCGCGAATCGATATCACTCTTGATGGTACATTGAACAGAAAAAAAGTTGTTCAACTCCTCATCTTGAATTGCACAATGATTCATTCAATTTTATTTATTATTCGTTTTTTCAATTAGGATTCTTTTATTATTATGATAGAGACTTCATTCTCTTTCATCTATTCCCCTCTTTTACCCTTTTTTAAAGAATTTCTCTTTCTTTCCCTATTTTCAAGAATTTTCCCCTTTTTCTCGGGTTGTCGCTTAAATTGGAACTGAATTAACAGAATCAAATAAGAAAAGCCAACTATTTTGGTTGAAAACTAATGATTCAACTATTTGGTTGAAAGTTGAACTCACTTTGTTAAAAATAATTTCATTAGTTAAAGATTCATCGCTTTGCTTGGCTTTTGTTGAAAATTTGTCTTTTTGGTTGGTACCTAATTTTGTATTGGATGAAGATTTAATTATTTTCTTGAAAATTGTTTTTTTTTGTTGATAATTAATTTTTTTAATAGAAAATTTAACTATTCCATTTTTGGTTAAAAATTGATCGTTTTTATTTTAAAATTTAATTATTTGGTTCAAAATTCATATATTTGGTTGAAAATTCATTTTTTTCTTTTTGTCAAAAAATTAATCTTCTTGGCTGAGAGTTGAACTGCTTTATTAAAAATACATTTGAAGATTTATTTCTTCGCTTGGCGATCTAACAATTTTGTTGAAAATTCATTTTTTTGGTTGAAACTTAATTTTTTAACTGAAAATTTAACTATTCCTTTTTTTTGTGTGTAAATGGATCATTTTTCAATTCTGTTATTTTGATAGAAAATTCAACTATTTGGTTGAGAACTCGCCTTTTTGGCTTGAGAATTCGCCTTTTTGGCTTGAAAATTCAACAATTTAATAGAAATTTTTTTCTCTATTGCCTGAAAAATCTTTCTTGGTTGAAAATTCGTCTTTTGAGTTAAAAATGCAACTGTTTGGTTAAAAATTCATCTGTTCGGGTTAAAAATTCAACTATTTTGTTGAAAATTCGCCCTTTTGGATGAATTCTACTGTGTTTAATTTAAAATTAAAATAATTGCGAATTCATCTTTTCTGATTGAATTCAATTGTTTTTGATTCTGAATTAAAATATTTTTTGGTTGAAATACCAACTATTTGAACTATTTCATTTTTGGTTGAAAATGTATCTTTTTTAGTTTAATTGTATGTTGGAAATTCAACCATTTGGTCAGCAATTCAACTTTTCTTCAAAATTAAATTTGGTTGTAAATTCGACTAATTTTCTCGAATATTTCTCTTTTTTTTCATTCGTCTTTTGGGATTGAAAGTTCAACTGCGTCTTATAAAAGATTCACCTTTTTGATTTGAATATTCAACTATTTGATTGAAAATGACTTTTTAAGTTGACAATTCTACTATTTGCTTGAAAGTTCAACTATTTGGTTGTAAATGCAATTGTTTGATTAAAAATCAATTTGTATTATTTGAGAATGCAACTATTCATGTTTTTGATGGAAATTAATCTTTTTTTGGTTGAAAATTCAACTATTTTATTGAAAATGCACTTGAAATATTAATCGTTTCATATTGTATTAAATATGGTACCTTTCCATTAATTGTTATTAAAGATAATTTATTCCCCTATTTTCTTGATAAATCACCCTATACTTACACCGTTTCGAGAGCATTTTGGGTTTTTAAATCTAAATTTTTTTTCTTTATTCGTTTACTGAATATCATTTTTGGCGTGGGAACATGATTTAAGAAAATACGGCATCAGCTTATATTAATTATTATTTAATTTGATAAAGGCTTTGGAATTGGTTTAATTACAATTTTTTTTTAAGTGTTCTATAAAATGGACAATGTAAAATTAAATTGGCCCCAAGGGAATTTAAGTTAATTACACGTTAACCCAGATTATAATCTTTTTATATGTACTCCCATAATAATCATAGGGTCTCCAGGCCCCAAGGCTCGATGATCGAAGGAAATCTCAATTAAGCGCCACTTAGCATAGAAATATGGCCTCAGATAGGGTTTAGGAGCGCGGGTCAAGAGCGATAACTTTAATCCCAATGATCATCTGCAAAGTGCAAAAGCTCGTGCCATACGTAGGCTGTCACATTATAATGCAGGCGACCCGATAATTCTGACCCAGCGATATGACTCGTCCATGAAATATAACTTATCCAGACTTTACACTCTTTACCCTATTCCCCTTTTCCCCCTTTTTGGTTAAAAATTCGAATCTTTTTCCTTAAAAATTTAATTATTCTGTCGCAAATTAAACTATTTTTTCAAAAAGTCATATTTTTCGTCGAAAATTCAACTGTTTTGTTGAAAATTCATCTTTTTGGCTTGAAATTTCAACAATTTGATTGACACTTTCTTTCTTTCTTGACTAACCATTTTTTTAACATTCAATTTTTTGGTTTGAAAATTCATCTCTTTCTGTAGAAATTTCACTTTTTTTGGTTAAAAATTCAACTGTCTCGTTAAAAGTTAATCTGTTTCGGTTAAAAATTAACTTTTTGTTGAAAATTCGTATCGTATTTTCAACTTGAAACTTGAACAATATAGGAAATGTAACCATTTTATTGAAAATTTATATAATTTGTTGAAAATTCGTCTTTTTTGGTGGAATATCTATTTTTGGGTAAACAATGCAATTTTTTGGTTATCAATTAACCTGTTAGTTTATGATTTGGCTTGAAAATAAGACTTTTGCAGAAAATTCTCTTTTTTCATTAAAAATTTACATATATAAGTAAAAAATTACATTCTCGGATTTAAAATGCAACTGTTTTGTAGAAAATTCGTCTTTCTATCTTGAAAATTAGACTGTTTTGTAGAAAAATGTTTTTTTTTTCATTGAAAATTAAGTCTCTTATATAAAAATGTAACTACTCCATTGATCTTTTTTCAGTCAAAAAATTAAACTAATTAGTTTTAAAAATGTAGAAACGAAAAAAATGTAAACTAAAAATTAATCAAATACAACTTAGACTAACATCACATGATCCACTCTTCATGCAAACTATTTAGTTGAAAAATTATGTGATTTGTTGAAAATTCCTCTTTTTCGGCCAAATAAATTAATGTATTTTATGGAAAATTCGTCTTTTCTGGTTGAAAATTAATCTTCTGGGTTGAAAATTCAACTATTTGGTAGAAAATATATGTACATATTTTGTTGAGAATTCATCTTTTTTGGTAAAAAAAAAATCATCTTTTGGTAGAAAAGTCTTTTTTTTTTAGTTAAAAGTTAATTCTTTTTAATTGAAAATTCTACTATTATATTTTTGGTTCAGAATTCATCTTTGTGGTTGAATATTTCATTATTTTCTTGAAAATTTAACTGTTTAGCTAAAAATGCATTTTTTTAAATCGAAAATTCAACTGTTTTTTTTTAACATTCGTCTTTTTGGATAGAAAATACTTCCTTTTGGATTGAAAATTCATCTTTCGGTAGAAAAGTAATTTTTTTTTAGTTAAAAGTTAATTCTTTTTAATTGAAAACTCTACTATTATATTTTTGCTTCAGAATTCATCTTTTTGGTTGGACATTCGTCTTTTTGAACTGAAAATTTATCTTTTGGTAAAAAAAGTCATCTTTTGGTAGAAAAGTCATCTTTTTTGGTTGAAAGTTAATTCTTTTTAATTGAAAATTCTACTATTAAATTTTTGGGTTAGAATTCATCTCTTTTGGTTGAAAATTAAATTACTGTGTTGAAAATTCAACTATTTTGTTAAAAATTCAACTATTTTGTTAAGAATTCAACTATTTTGTTAAGAATTCAACTATTTTTTAAAAAAGTCATCGTTTTGGGTCGAAATTTTAACTGTTGTTTTTTTAACGTTCTTCGTTTTGGATTCCCCTATTATGCCCCTATTTTCGGGAAAAATTACCCTTTTTCCCCTAGTTTGAGACCATTTTGGACTGTGAAGTCTGCTTATCCCGTATCATAATATTCATAATCCCAAGAAAGGAACATAAAATTCTACTCTCAATTCTCTCCTGTAAGTAAGGAACTCACTGAGAAAATGTTTCTTCTTCAAATATTGATGCTGGTGGTGGAAGGCTGCTTTTTTACGTTCGGGTAAAACGACCTCCCAGAGTCAGTGACTCAAATTTCTTACTCATTTCAAATTTTCCAACCAGCATTTAACAGATTTAACTCATGGTTTTCAAATCTCAATCTTGAATATGAAGTTTTAGAATAATTATAAATTAGACAAGTGTTGTAATATTTCATTAAATTATTTCATAACATGAGGAGTGTAGGGATGGGTGGATTTTGTTATAAAATAAGACATTCCTTTCAATTAGCATCTACATTTTTCTTAAGCAGAGCCTTGAAAAATTATTCATTCTTGAGAAATAATCCTTGGACTTTCGCTAAAAGAAAACAACTTCGCCCGCGCAAAACGCATCGACCGCCTACTAATCCATCATTGGTATTTGAAATAGGTTATCGGTACATTTATAAAAAATTATCTTAATCTGTATTCTGTACACAAGAATTTTATGATTTCAACATTCACTTCAATCTACACGCCTTTAAAAGCCTGACTATATTATTTTCAGACTTCACACTCTTTTCCCTATTCCCCTCTTTTCCCTATTCACCTCTTTTCCATATTCCCCTCTTTTCCCCTTTTTAAAAAAAATCCCTCTTTTCCCCTGTTTTCAAGAAAATTCACCTTTTACCCATTTTTTCTCATTTGCTTTGCATAGTTCAGAACTGAATTAGAACCCAATAAAAAAGTCCAACTAGTTTTGGTTGAAAATTCATATTTTTTGTTAAACATTCATATTTTTTTAAAGCAAGTTCGTCATTTTTGGTTGAAAATTCATCTTTTTTGTTAGGAATGTCATCTTTTTGGTTGAAAACTGATCTTTCTTGATTGAAAATAAACTTTTTTGTTAAAAATTCAACAGTTTTGTTAGAAATTCGTCATTTTTGATTAAAAATTTATCTTTTATTACAGGAATGTCATCTTTTTGGTAGAAAACTTATCTTTCTTGGTTGAAAATAACCTGTTTTGTTAAAAATTCAACTGTCTTTTCGATTGAAACTTGAACTATTTTGTACAAAATACAACTATTTCGCATAAATGTCAATCTTTTTTGTTTCAAAATTCGACTATTTGGTTAAAAATTAATTTTTTTACGTTGAAAATTCAAATATTTTTTTAAAAATTCAACTTTTTATTTGTATATATTATTATTTTGTTGAAAAGTTATGTGTTTGGTCGAAAATTCAATTGCTTTATTGAACATTCGTCTTTTTAGATAGAAAATTCGTGCTTTTGAATTTACAATTCATCATTTTTGGTATAAAAGTCATCATTTTGGGTTGAAAATTAACTGTTTTGTTCAAAATGTAGCTTTTCGGGTTAAAAGTCTACACATGTTTTATTAATTAATTAATTAATTAATTAATTTTTTAATTAATTAATTAATTTTTTAATTATGTTTTTGGTTAAAACAGCACAATTCTAGCACAATTTAGCACAACTTTCATTTTTTTTGAAAAAATAAGTTTGCGGATCTAACTTCCGGGACAATAAAAACTCATCTTTTTTGTTTAAATTTTTTTATGATTTGTTTGAAAATCTGATTATTTCACAGAACATTCAACAATTTTGTTAAAAGGTTTTGGTTGAAATTTAAAATTTGGTTAAAAATTAGTCTTTTTGTGTTCAAAAGTCAACAATTTTCTTAGAAAGTTCATTTTCAACCAAATAGTTGCTTAAAAATTAACTTTTTTTTGAAAGGACATATTTTTGTGTTGAAATTTTTTTATAAAACACTCAACTATCTTGGATGAAAAATGCAACTATTTTGTTAAAAATTCTATTCTTTTTGTAGAAACATCGTGTTTTCTTGCTTAAAAATTCAACTATTTGGTTGAAAATTTAATAGTTGTGTGAAGAATTAATTTGGCTTGTTTGTTTGAAAATCCATCTCTTTTTCTTGACGGTTTAACTGTTTTGTTGAAGATTCGTCTTTTTTGGTAGAATTGAATTGTTTTCGATTGAAAATAAAATTTTTTTGGTTGATAATTCAAATACTTGGTTTAGATGTGAATTAGTTTATTAAAAATTCTTTTTTTTTAGTTGCAGATTCGTCATTTTAGTTGAAAATTTTTTTTTTTTTTTTGAACATTGAACTACTTTTTTGAACATTTTTTTGTTTGAAAATTTATTTTTGTTTAACTGAAAATGTGATTATTCCATTTGTGGTTAAAAATTGATTGATTAATAAATACATATATTTTGTTGAGAATGCAATATATTTCAACCTTATATCTTAGGAAGTTTGAGCGTTTCAAATTGAATTTAATGTTACTAATATTAATTTTATTAGAAAAAAAATACGGCTAGCATTGATTAAGTTCAACCCGAAAGTACTTGCACGTCCAGTTTCTCTTTTGTACGTGTTACGATGCCCCCTGGTTATTTTAAGCCAAAAAAGAAAAAAGATCGTACTACGCGTTTTTGAGGAAAAAGAGTTTTTCATTTTTAGCTATTAAGAATCTCATTTTTCTCGAAAACGACGCAAAATATGTATAACAGTTGATAGTTCAAAATTGTTCCCCTTCCTGAAGTCTATGAAAATGTACCCTTACCAGATGCTTATCTTGTGTATTTTAACAAAAATTTTCAAAAAAGATAGACAAAATCAATAAAAGTCGACTAAAATAACATTTATTTTGAAGAACTTCAATATATTATTTTTAAAAACGTCTGTTTTTAGTTCATTGACTGTGTCAAGAACATGTACCATGAGATTATTGAGGTTCCTGAGCTTCAAAGTAAAAAAAATTTGGTTTTTATCTCTAAAATTGAAGAAATATAATTTTTAACGTTTCAAAATCTCATTTTTCGCGAAAACGAAGCAAAATATGATTAGCAATTCATTGTTGAAAATTGTTCCCCTTCCTGAAGTCTATGAAAATGTACCCTTACCAAATAATCTTGTTTATTGTAACCAACATTTTCAAACGAAATATAAAAAATCTATTAAAGCTAAATTTATTTAATATTTAAAAAAAAAAATTTCAAAATACAGAAGATATACATCTGGCCAGGGAGATTTTGAATCGTTACAAATTATATTTTTTCAATTTTAGAGATAAAAACTAGTTTTTCTTTACTTTGAAGCTCATTGACTGTGTAAAGTTTACACAGTCATTGAACTAAAAACAGACGTTTTTAAAAAAAATGTGTTCAAGTTCTTCAACCTATATTCTATTTGAGGTGATTTTTATTGATTTTGTCTATCTTTCTGGAAAAATTTCTTGAATTATACAAGATAAACATATATCTGGTAAGGTTTTAGTTTTATAGATTTTAGGAAGGGAAACCATTTTGAACTATGAACTGCTATTCATATTTTTCGTCGTTTTCGAGAAAATGAGATTTTTAATACCTAAAAATAAAAAAATCTTTTTTCTCAAAAACGCGTTGTACGATTTTTTTCTTTCTTGGCTTAAAATAACCGGGGGCTTTCCCGAAACACGTACAAGAGAGAAACTGGATGTGAAAGTACTTTTGGGTTGAGCTTAATCGAGGATAGCCGTGAAAAATGTATTCCGTATTATTATATAAAAGTGTATTTTCGTATTTTGTAGCTAAACTTATAAATTGTTGTTGAAATTAAATGAATATGAATCAGTATCGCAATTAACATTATTTTATTCTCAAACTTTTTAGTCTTACTTCCTTTAAAATACTATAAAGCCTTTAACACAATAAGAAGGATAAAACAATAAACGCACGAAAATTCCACTTTTTCCATTGTCAACACAAATATTATCAGTTTACGTTCAGCATTTTAGGCCATTTCTCATGCAGAGACACATGTTTGCCTCGAGCATGCTTCAAAAATACCATCCTCCTGTTTCTGCATCTCCCATGTATCTCCTCCCTCGATTTTTTTTCCTTTCCTTTTTTTTAAAGATTCTCCATCTCTGTCAAAGAGGCAACAGCTATATCCGTAACGGGTTCGACCGTCTGTAAAGGAGTGCTTTTTATTAAACCCCTTTTTTTATTCACGCGGACCTGAAACCGCATGAGCCATCTTCCGATCCCAGAGTCGTCTTGAGAATAATAGTTATTCGCAAGGTCAATAGTTGTTTATGCAAAATTTGTGATTCCACCCACGGTACCGTAAAATGGGACGAAGTGCTGGGTCGTTTTCTTTCGATTTTTTACAATAATTTACAGTCGTACAGGAAGGAATTTAAATTAATGCTTTAAATATATAATCTCTGACTCTATTTCGTACTATAAAGCACGCAAATATATATTTCATTCGCGAACAACTATTTACCATCCCTTGGAGTGTGAGCGACTTTACCCCACAATGTGGGGCTAAGTCGCTCACTCTTTAAAAAATAAAGTAAAGGAAAGATTTTGGGAAGAAAACTTTACAGAAAAAGAGTTACTATAACAGTATAACGTATGAAAATTCAGCAATTTTGTTTAATTCTTTTTGCCTAAAAATCACAACTGTTTGGTTGAAAATTAATCTGTTTTATGTTTTGGTTGAGGATTCAACTGTTTTTAAAAAATTCATCTTTTTTGGTTGAATGGAACTGTTTTTTGTTTAAAAATAAAATCTTTTTTAGTTGGAATATCAACCATTATTTTTCATTGAGAATAATTCATCTTTTTGGTTTTAAATTTAACTAATTAGTTGAAAGTGGAAATACTTAGTTAAAATCTAATTTTTTGGGTTGATGATTCGTCATTTTATTTGACATTTTTTTTGTTCAAAATTGAACTTTTTTGTTGAAAACTATTTTTTTGTTGAAAATTATTTGTTAGTTAAAAAATTATCTTCTTAGTGGAAAATTCTTCTGTTTGTTTTAAATTTTTACTATTTCGTTGAAAATGGATTTTATTTTGTTGAAAATTTATTTATTTTTTAACTTAAAATTTAACTATTCTACTTTAAGTTGAAAATTTAACTATTTTGTTGAAAATTCGACTTTTTTGGTAAAAAAAGAAATGTAATTAGTTGAAACGTAATATTTGTGGTTAAAAATACATTTCTTTGGTTGAAAATGCCTTTTTTTTGAGATTGATCTTTTTTAGTTTTTTCTTTTTTTATCTTTTTTTGTAGAAAATTAATCTTTTGCGTTGTAAATTCAACTGTTTGGTTAAAAATTCAACTATTTGGTTAAAAATTCAACTATTTGGTTACAAATTCATTTTTTGTGTGTGAAGGTTCATCATTTTAGTTAAAAATTCATTTCGTTAACTGCAAAATTTAACTAAATTTTTGGTGAAAAATTTAACTACATTTTTTGTTAAAAATTTAACTAAATTTTTGGTGAAAAATTTAACTAAATTTTTGGTGAAAAATGTAACTAAATTTTTTGTGAAAAATTTAACTTCTTTGATAGAAATTTAATCTTATGGGTTGAAGATTTAATAGTTTGGTAGAAAATTCATCTTTTGGGTTGCATATTCATAATTTTAGTTAAAAATTCATTTCTTTGGTTGAAAATGTAACTATTTTGTTGAGAATTAGATTTTTTTATTTAAAAATTAATTTTTCAATCTGAAAATGGGACTATTCCATTTGTGCTTTTTCGCTTGAAAATTCAACATTTCGGATGGTGGAATTATCAACTATTACATTTTTTTGCAGTATTTATTTTTTTGTATCGAAAATTTTTCTCTTTGGTTGAAAATTTAACTGTTTTGTTAAACATTTCTTTTTTCTTGGTTGAAAATTAGTCTGTAATAGTTAAGGATTGAACTAATTTGTTGAAATTTTTTGTTTCTTAATTCAACTGTTTTTCTCAGTGAGGAAATACTCCAATTCACTGAATGTACATATACATATATCAACTGTTTTTGATTGGAAATTAAAATATTTCTTGGTGGAATTATCAACTATTACATTTTTTTCAGTATTTATTTTTAATCAAAGATTCATCACTTTGGTCGAAAATTTAACTATTTTGTTAAACATTCCTTTTTTTCTGAGTTGAAAATTAATTGTCTTTTAACTGACAATTTAGTTCTTCCGTTTTTGGTTCAAAATTGATCTGTTTTAGTTGAAAACTTAACTACTTAGTTGCAAATTAATGTAGTTTATGTCTGATCATATCTGATGATCCGTTATAAAATGCTGCATGACTGTTGTCACTAAAAGAGTTTAAAATCAATTTAGAAACACACCTTATTTTGCATTAAAATTATTGATCTCCTAGGCGTAAGGTTGTTTTTATATCTAAAAGAAAAATTTAGAACGGCCAGGGAAAATGAAAAATTGATTGTAGATTTTCTACTTTTTGAACGTATTTTGGATCTCTTAAATGGAATGATTATCGTGGGAAACAATTTTTTCTTTTGTTTATAATAAAATACTACGACCCGCTTTCCAGCACAAAAACGAAAATTTTTACAAAAGTTATTCTGCAGGACGAAAAGTATATTATATTCATGTGAAAATATTCGTAAATTTTGTTCGGGTGCTAGAAAATATGATCTATTGAACAAATTTACAAAAACTTCTGCAAGCCAAGTTTTTCACGAGGTTTTTACACAATCTAACCAAATTTCAAAATCTGAAAATCATACATGAATGCACTTTTCATTCGTTATAACTAACGAAACTGCACTAAACAAAATTAAAAATAAAGTTTAACATTTTTAAAATAGAATAAAATCGCTAATCTTAAAATGTATTATTCAGAGAAAGAGATAATTAATTATAAAATATAAAGTTGTGGGTGAGCCGGTTTCCCCCACACGTCCCACTTACTTCATTTTATCGTACGTCGAATAATGGCTAATTCGAGCCTCGATAATTTATTATTTTTTGTTTTGATTGCAAATGAAATTTAAGTAGAAGGCAGCTGTACTGTGTTTTGCTTCGATCAAAAGGCTTAATGTAGAGATTTTTATTATTATAGTGAAGTTATTTGAAAGTTGAGTTCAAAGTGGTTCAAAGTCACCCTCGGAACGCACCCATTGTGTTGTGGCTCATTGAACCAACCACTTCCGGTACTGCAGGATAATGTCACAAACATTTTTTTCCCCCACACGTGCCATACGTGCCATATGGTTCTCGGGATAACACCTACGAGATGAGGGCTGCAAGCTAAAAGTAAAGCTTCCTATGAAAGTCACATCAATACTCGAAGAAGTTAAGTTACGCTTTGGGAATAATTTATTATCATTATTTTATATGGGAGGATATTGTTGGTTAAGTTAAGAGGTTTCTTGTCTTTGAACAAATTTGCCTTGAAGCTTCCTTTAAACTTTGCAGTTTGGAAATATGATTATTATTATTTTAGATGAGTTTGGAAGTATTTACGATGAGATAGGGAATTTTTTATATTTTTAGTAGAAAACCCTGTAATCGATACTTTTGGGATTTTCTAATTACAACATTTTTAAGTGTTGAAGGCTTGGACAATCAGATATTAAAAGCCTTCAAAATGGAACAATTTTGACAGAAAAACGTTTCAAGTCGATGTTTGTAAATATAAATTAATTAATGACTTTCAAAAATAAGCGCTAGGATTTTAAATTAAACAATTATTGAATAAAATACTTTAAAATGAAATAATGGGAATGTTGTATGAAAGCAGATGAAAAGATATTTTGATTCTTTAGTAGTTCATTAACATTTTTCAAGAAGAAAACATTTCTTATTGATTAAGAAACATTTTTTTCTTCTCAATAAAGTTTGAATATGGCGCCCGCTCACAGAATTGTTCGCCAAACGCATAGATTGGCTATATCTGTGTGACGTCATTCTTCGCAGAAAAATTCAAACTACCTAAATTATGCAAACTTTTTGAAAAAATAAAAATGGTTTATAAACATGTACTTCAATTTATAAATGTCTCTAAACGGCTTTCATGTACTATTATCAAATAATAATTAATAGTAATTACGAAGAAAAGAATTGAAGTAGTCTCTCGCATTTAATGTCAGTGAAAACAGTGGGAAACAAAACGTTAAAAATTCGTTGATTTCCAAATCCATTATTTGTTTATATCTTTGATCCCACTTGATTCCGCTTTTATTTTTGTTTTCTCCGTTTTCTCCTTTTAGGCATTTATAGGTTAGTTTAGGCAATCAGCTGGATCAGCTGTCAAGTAGAAAGCCGCGACGGCCGCGACACCTGATTGGTCAAAATTTTGAAAAGTAACATGACGGCTAGAGTGGTCTGATTGGTATTAAGTTGTATATCTTAGTGACGTCCCATCTGTTTGAATGTGACCACATAGACGTAAAGTATAAATTTTTTTTTAAAGTATTAGAAACCCAAAAAAAAATTTCTTTTCTCCATAAAGTTATTCACTGCTTCAAGTTTCTAAAAATATGTTTATCGCATTTCATGCAATACGCCCATTCTAAGACACTTACTTACTAGTATTGCGTAATTTTCCGTAATGTTCTATAAGTCATATCGCAATTATAAAATATTAAATGAAATCCCTAATAGTTAAACAATTTCAAGTTGAAATCGTTAAAGAGTCAATTAATTAGGATTGAAGCTTTATAGATTATTGAGATTTTTAAATATCAAATTCATGCATTCACAGTAAAAAAAAACAAATGCTATTTAAAACTCAATTCTTAAATTCAGATGATGAGGTCTTAAATTCAGACCAATTTTGCTTAAGGATGATCTAGGCGTACAGTCCAGTTTAAAATGACCTAATCTTCAACTTGATTGATAAAATTGACAAAAAAAGGCCCATTGATTATTGCATCAAATTTTAGAAGATAAACCTAAGGGTTCAGGTAATAATTGTTTATTTAAATGTTTATTTAAATTCTATTCATTAAAAGGTTCTTAAGTCTAGTCGTTACGCCTTTATGGAAATTGTTTTATTTTTAAATTATGCATACAATTATTTTTTGGTTAGTCATTTTTTTAATAAAACAATTTCCTAAATAATTCTTCATAAAAACGTGACGAATAGAATTCTAAATAACCTTTTAGGGGATAGTATGAACTTTTGTAAATTAAAATTGAATAAAAATTTCGACTTCTTCCTAAACCGGAAAAGAAACACAAATACACAAATATGTATAAACTACATCTAAATAAACGATTGAAAGGTAGCATAAAAAACGAATCAACCTGCATTCTGTTGAAAATAAGATTAGTAGTTAGAAAATTCTAAGTTATTCAAATACACATCCTCACCAAATGAATATTTTATAACTCGTTTTTTCGATTATGTCAAAAGAACACCAAAACCCTCAAAAAGTTGATTCATCAATTATGATCAATTATATTATGATCAGAGATCGAATTTAAAATTTAGGTAATGAAACAAAAGTCTTTTTTCTCCCTCTTTTGTTTATTTGTTATATATTTGTCTCTAATGGGTCGGAAAGGAGGTAGTTGGAAATCTAATTTTGATTTGTGAGCTTTTTTGTGTCCTGATTTTGGTACATAAAATGGTTCATGAGAAAGGAGACTTCATTTAAATCTTAAAAGAAGCACTAAGGAAGGTTTATGTATTGCTAAATTTTTATAGTTTTAAAAAATTGGATATTTTTTTTGTAAGCATAAACATTTAGCAATAAATAAACCTTCCTTAGTGCCTTTTATGCAATACCCAGATTTTCCACTTGATGTCTAATTTCGTCTGTACAGGAGGAAAAAAACAGGCCAAAAAATTGTCTCTAAAATTAGTTTGATGTCATGTGGCCCTAAAGGGTTTCAGTAGAAAAAGTTTTAATTTTTCTAATTTAAAAAGCGATCAGTTTTAAACAAAGTTTGAAATTTCTCAATTGGGAATTTGTTTTCTTTTATTTACCCTGAATATTTCACTTTATCGCAATAAGTTTATTTGACAAAACTAATTCGGTGTCCCACAAATTCGAAACTTATGAACCTTTGGACTTATCTTTATTAATATTGATATGCAGTGAAATTTTTTCTTCGAACCAATGGGAGATCATTTTATTAACCGCAGATTCAAATCGAAGTCATTCCACATGGTTTGCGTTCGTTCGGCTTAATAAAAAAGCCATTAGGGCAAAATTGACGATGCCGTTGTACTCATTCGCTGAAGAAGCGCCCACACCTAAAAATAGTCATGTGCGGTGATCGAATTTACATTTTGTTTTTTCTTTTCTATTTTTTTTCTATTTTTCTTCCACAGTACCATATGTTAACCCGCACTATGAAAAATGGATTATACCCTTTATGATCTTGGATTTTAAAATTTGGTACATAGATACTAAGAACTAAGCCGTACGATATGGATGTTAATTTTTAAAATCCTGATTTATAAAACTTAATATGTAGATTTTACGACCCAATATCTAAGGATCGCTGTCCGAAAATTCAAAATCTAAGATCATTAATGGTATAATCCATTTTTCTCAGCCCGGTAAACAACTCGGTTTTAAAAACGGCAAATCCGCACGCTTTGTATCGCTACTACAAAAACCAGGTCCCGTTATCAGTGCGTATACGAACATAAAAATAAAAGTAAAAGTAACTTTTGTTGCCATGAACCAAGTGTCGATAAAACTTGGAATTGAGATTCCGGTCACTTTTCCTACCTGCATTATAATTCGTCCTTGGCACGTAATGAAGGTTCACTATTTTCCAGGTCATTAAATTTCACCTCGGAAAATGAAATCTGTGTCGTGCGGAAAATTATAAGTCATATTTCTAGAGTGGAACTGATTTAGATTAGCTTGTTCTTGTTTATTTTTTGCTTAATTGCAGGGATCACATTCCGTCCCCTTTTTTCTTTCTCATTTTTTTCTCTTTCTCCCTTAAATTACAAAAATCTCCTAAAACACCAAAAATCGAGAATTTTTACCAATTTTGCCATTTTCCCCCTTCTTTACAAGATTTTGATTCATTTTTTAAGAATTATAAACAGAAATTCAAGGCTTTAAAAAAGAAGACGCTTTGACAGAGATTCTTTTTTATTTCATCGTTGAAAGCTAAGAAGTCGCTAACGATTCAATCAATACGATTAAGTTTCTACCAAAAAAAAACGAATTTTCAACCAAAGATATGAATTTTTAACTAACATTATGAATCTTCAACCAAAAAAATGAATTTTTAACAAAGTAGTTCAACTTTTAACCAAGTAGTTGTATTTTCAACAACAGCGAAATCTGAATTTTCAATCATAAATCGTTGAATTCAACCAAAAAAGATCAATTTTCCACCAAGCAGTTGAATTTTCAACGAAAAAGTTAATTTTTAACCAAAAAGTTGACTTATTTTCTAAATTGTTGATTTTCCAAACCAAACGATGAATTTTCTACAAACGAGTTTTATTTTCAACTTGAAAATATGAATATTCAACAAAAAAGTTAATTTTCAACCAAATTGTTGCATTTTCTACCAAAATAGTTAAATTTTCAACCCACAAAGACGAATTTCCATCTAAAAAGGATGGCTTTTTAATAAAATTGTTGAATTTTCCTGAAAAAAAAAATAATCAAATCTTCAACCAAATAATCAAATTTTTAACCAACAAAGATGAATTCTCAACGAAAAATGTTATAGTTGATATTTCAGCCAAAAAATTGTAATTTGAAATAAAAAACGGTTAAATTCAACCAAAAAATACGAATTTTCAACTAAAATTACGAATTAAAAAAAAAATGAATTGGCAATAATCTAGTGTAGTTGAAATTTGAACTAAGTAATTGAATTTTCAAACAAATAAATTAAACTAAACTATTTTATTGAAAATTAACTTTTTTGTTAAAAATTCAACTGTTTTGTTAAGAAGTCATATTTTTTAGTTGAAAATTAAACTACTTTGTAAAAAATTGCATTTTTTTTCCGTTGAAGATTCATCTCTTTGGTTGACAATTTAATTATTTTTTTTTAAATTAACTTTTTTTTTAAATTGAATTGTTTGGTTGAGTATTCAATTTTTTTTCTTGAAAATTCAACTATTTGATTGAAAATAAACTTTTTTGTTGAAACATCATATTTTTGTTTCAAAAATTCAACTGTTTGATAGAAAATTCGATTTTTGGCTGTAATTTCAACATTTTTGTAGAAAATTCAACTTTTTTGCCGAAATATATTTTTAGTGGAAAATTCATATTTTGAGATTGAAAATTCAACTGCCTGTAGAAAATTCGTTTTTTGGCTTCAAAATTCAAGAATTGAGTTGAATTTTGTTTCTTTCTTGACTGAAAAATCTGTCTTGATTGAAGATTCATCTCTTTAATTGAAAATTCTACTTCTTTGTAAAAAAAATCGTCTCTTTTGCTTGATTGTTCAAATATTTGGTTGAAAATTCAATTACTTGGTTGAAGGTTGAATCATTTTGATAAAAAATCATTTTAAAGATTCATTTTAGTGGAAAATTCATTCCTTTGATTAAAAATTTATTTTTTTAAATGTATATTTAACTATTTCACTTGAAAATTTATTTTCGTTGGTTAAAAGTTTAACTACTTTGTTGAAAACTCTTTTTTTCTGTAGTTGAAAATTGATTTTTTCTAATTGAAAATTTAGCTACTTGGGTAAAAGTTGAACCATATTGTTAAAAAATTATTTTTTGCGTTGAACGTTCATCTCTTTGGTTAAACATGCAGCTGTTTGGTTAAAATTGAAATTTTTTGTTGAAAATTCATATTTTCAAGTTGGAAATTGAACTGTTTTACAGAAAATTCTTCTTTTGGCTTGAAAGTTCAACAATTTGGATGAACTTTTTTTTCTTTCTAGACTGAAAAAATCTTTATTTGTTGAAAATAAAAACTCTTTTGTTAAAAATTCTTCTCTTTTGCTTGATTGTTCAACTATTTGGTTGTGAATGCAACTGTTTAGTTGAAAACTTATTAACTTGAATACTCAACTCTTTTGTTGATAATTCGTACTTTTGGGTTGAAAATTCCTCTCTTTTGGTAGAAAATTCATCTTTTTTAGTTGAAAATACAATATATTTCTACTTGAAATGTTGAGAAAATGGTCTGTTATTGCCATATTTGGTAAAAAGACGATATCTTTCTATTTTGAAGCAGTTTTGTCATTTCCTGTGTTTCACGGTGAATTTGCGATAATTGGATCTTCCAGGCCTGACAATGTTGCGCTTACCCAAGCAAGTTACATCAAACGCAGGCTCTGCAACCCTGCCATAGGAGACATGATAATCTTATCCAATTATGTAAATCACTGGATTACCGTTTTACATCCGGCGCGACATTATCGTCCAACTTTTCGTGCTCTGTAAATCTGAAATTTAGGTTTATTACTAATTTTAGGAGACTATAAAAGATTAAAAAGCTTTAAAAAGCACTCATAAATTTTAAAGACCTGTTACGCTTGTAAACGATCCTGATAACCAGGGTTGTTACAGGTCAGGGATTTCGAAAAAGTCAGGGAAAATCAGGGAATGTTAGGGAATGTCAAGGAATATTACTTGAAACTTCATCTTTTTGGTTAAAAATGTATTTGTTTCGTTGGAAATGTAACTATTTTGTTAATTCATTTCTTTTACTGAAAATTTAATTTTTCCAGTTTTTGTGGAAATGTCTTTTCTTTATAGGAATTTAATCTTCTTGGTTGAAAATTCATCTGTTTAATTGAAAATTAAGATTTTTACTGAATATTTAACAATTCTATTTTTGGTTAAAAACTCATTTCTTTCGTTGAAAATTTAATTTTTTTGTTGAAATTGTTGATATTTTAAGTTGTTGGATGTTGAAATTATTTTTTTTCAACTGAAAATGTCACTATTCAATTTTTGCTAAATAAATTTTTTTTACTGATAACTTAACTATTCTTTTTTAAGGTGAAAATTTATCCGTTTTAGATGAAAGTTCAATTATTTTGTTGAAATTCGTCGTTTTTTGGTAGAAAAGTAATCTCCTCAGTTAATATTTCATCTTTTTGGTTACAAATTGCTTTTTTTGGTTGCAAATTTAACCATTTTGTTAAAAATTAATTTCATTAACAGAAAATTTATCTTTTCCATTTTTTAAAAGTAAAATTGATCTTTTTTGATAGAAATTTAATCTTCTTGGTTGAAAATTCATCTGTTTGGTTGAAAAATTATTTTATTTTGGTTGAAAATTAATTTTTTTACTGAAAATGTAACTATTTAATTTTTGCTTAAAGATATATCTCTTAGTTAAAAATTCATTTATTTTGTTCGACACTAGTCTTTTTTGGATTGAAAATTCAAATATTTTGGTAGAAAATTCATATTTTTGGGTTGAAAAATTCTGCTTTTTTATTAAAAATTAATTTTTTTGTTTGATGATTCATCATTTTAGTTGAAAAACCTTTTTTTTGTTCAAAATTGAACTATTTTGTTGAGCATTATTTTCTTTGGTAGAAAATTCATTTCTTTTGGTTGAAAATTCCTTAAATTCAAATATATATATTCCTATCTTTTTTGATAGAAATATATTCTTCTTGGTTGGAAATTGATTTGATTGGTTTGAGAATTCATCTTTTTTTGTTGAAAATTAATTTTTTCACTAATAATTTAACTATTCTTTTTTAATTTGAAGATTTATCTGTTTTAGGTGAAAGTTCATTTCTTTTTTTGAAAACTCGTTTTTTTTTGTAGAAAAATAATCTCCTTAGTTAATACTTCATCTTTTTGGTTACAAATTTATTTGTTTAGTTGAAAATTCAACGTTTCCATTTTTCGTGGAAAAATAATTTTTTCGGTTGAAATGTTAGCTTTTGTTGTAAATTCGTTTAATTTCAAATGTAAATAATATTCAATTTTTGTTTGAAAATGTATTTTTTTTTAGTTGAAAATTTCCCTTTTTCACGTATTTTTTACTTGAAAATCCAATTATTTTGGTACACTGTAAAAAAATCTTTTGTGATATTTACAATTAGATTGTAATTTCACGAGCAGTGTATTTTAAATTACAATTTATAACCTGGTAAATATACCAATGTCGCTCCGAAATTCACGATCTACTCCAACTTCACCCCATGGAACAGTATGAAATAACTGTCCGATGTAAATTTACTATGTCTGACGATGGAAATTATTTGATCAGCGTGGCACGTAGTCAATTTACGTTAGTGAATAAATTTAAATATGCTTATAAATTAACACTTTTTTTGGTAAAGTTGCAGTATCTAGTATAATTTCACACACGGATAGTATTGTTACGTCTTGGCATCCTGAGAAATTACAAACAGGACATAAATCGACAACCCATCGACAAACTGACAGAAAGACATGGCGCTTTGGACTTTATCATAAAATTACGTCTCAGAGCCTCTAATATTGCTCTAATAGTGATGGGTTCTATGTGAATAAAAAAAATATGTTTTTTTTATTCAAAACGATACCTGAGAAAAGTAATATGCGCTTTATTTATCCTGATACAGTGTTTGAAAATTTATAACCTCACGAACATAACCTCAAAATTGAAATGTGGTCCTGACAATTTACGTCCTGCATTTTTTTTTACAAAAGTGTGTAAATTTACATCGTCGCACGTAGGTCAAATAATTTCCATCGTGGTACGATGTAAAATTACACCAACTTTTTTTACAGTGTAGAAAATTCCGATTTTTGGCTTGAAAATTCAACATTTTGGATGAGATTTTTTTCCTCAGTGGCTGAAAAATCTTTCTTGGTTGAAAATTCAACTCTTTTGTTGAAAATTCCTCTTTTTGGTTTAAAAATTAGTCTGTGTTGGTTGAGGATTCAACTTATCTGTCGAAAATGCGTGTTTTTTTTTGTTTGATTCAACTGTTTTTGATTGAAAATTAAAATATTTTTTGGTGAAAGTATAAACTATTAATTTAGAAAAAACATTCTTTTTGCATTAACGTTAATGATCTCCTAGATGTAAATTTTTTTTATACCTAAGTGAAAAATTTTAAACGGTCAGGGAAAATGAAAAATTGGTTAGGGAAATGTAAGGGAATTTCGAAATCGGGATTTTGTAGTAACCCTGCGATAACTCATCTTTTAATACGTTTTGATCAAACGACACAAAATAAAAAAATCGGGTTTTTCAATAAATAGGACTGGATTTTATTGGGACAGTCTAATTAGATTGAGAGTCACTGAGAAGTCGACGTCTCGACGCTGCAACCAGATCCAAATCTATTCCCGGCTTAACAATGGCCCACAGTTTTAACTCGACTCACAGACGCCGGTGGTTTCGACTAACATGAATACCCAACATTATTATCCCTCAAAAATTCCACAAGGATCTTTATTCATTCACGATTAAAAGTAAAACGAACTGTTTCAAAAAAATGTCCTGTTAAGCTTGACTGTAACACAATTTAAAAGGAAATTCCTCAAAATTCTTACAACAAAATGAGTTCCCCTCTGTAGTTTAGTGGGTTAGTCTTTAGAGCACTAGACGGGGAATCTATAGAGCATATACCTGGGTTCGAATCCCAGCGGAGCTAGAGATTAATTTTTTCACAGTTAAAGACTATAAACATGTTTGGTTTTGACTAAGTAGATTAAAAACTGTCATTCCGTCGACAAAAAACTATTTACAACTAAATGTTGCGTCTCAGTAAAAAGAAAATATGTCCAGAATTATCATCTGAAAATTCTTTCCTTCCAGAAAGAAGCGTTTGATAACTAAAGGTTGGCCGTAGGTCAGGAAAAACATGGAAAAATCAGGGAATCTCTTTATGAGAGGGACTTTAAATAACTGTCAAGGATAACAAATTTGAAATTTTAATTTGAGATTTTTAAATTTTAACTTGAAATTGTTTTTATTCCGTTTATAAAAGGCACTGTCCTAAAAATGTTATAAGATTAAAATTCTGGTCTTTGAATAATAATGGTTAGGGAAAATGAAAAATTGGTCACGGAAAAGTTAGGGAATTTTTTAAATGAAGTTTATGGTAGAAAAGTAATTTTTTTTTGGTTAAAATAAATAAATAAATTTGAAGTTGCTTCATCTCGTTTATAAAAGTTTATATATTAAAAATATTTCAAAATTAAAATACGGGTCTTTGAATAATAATTGCCAGGAAAATGTAAAATTTGTCTGAAAAATGAAATTTTGCGTCCACCCGGAAAAAGATTAGCTGTTTTAAAAGAAAGAAATTAAAAAAATTTAATGTACTTTCAACAATTATTTCGCATGATACCTGTAAATCCATGTGATAGTGATCAACTGTTCTTTGTTTACTAATTGAAAGTTGTTTACTGCAATGAAACAACCATCTGTTTCTCTCTGGTGTGGGCATGAATGAGGTCCTATGTTGTACATCGACTCCAATTTCATGGCTTTCTTCACCACCATTTCTCTTTATTTTTGGCAGCTAGGTCGATTTGAGGCACTCAATGAATTAATTCTGTATGCATTTTAGTGAAGTGCAATTCTATGCTAGATAAACAAGACAGTGTGTGGCACGTCTTCCATGACACCCAGCCCTCCTTCAGTAGCTTCGAGAGAACACACCCTCTACTTGTAGATATCATTCTCAGGGATTCTCAACTCATATTTATTTATCATTTTTTTAAATAAACTATAAACAATCTCTATTATCTCTTTTTCCGACCCTTTACCGTCAACTTTTTTCAAAAATTTTCTCTATAACTTGTTTTTAATGGCGATAGCAATATCTATTTATATATTTTTTAATCTAAGATTGCATGTTTTAAGTGAGCGAATTTCATGTAGAATATATTCTTACCACTTACCGGCATGGTGGGACATACCTTGTCTCACTTTTTTTTCTCGCATTCTTTCATTTTTTATACTACTTTTTTAACAATATATAACGAGTTTTTTTGTTTCTGCTTGGACCCTAGAACATAAATAAATATTGAAATATATAAACACGCATTAATTATTAACCGCAAAAATACCATAAATAAATAGTCAAAATTAGTGCTTTTTCCAGGAGAAATGTACTTTCCACTAATCTATTTTGAAAATCAAAACGGCTATTTTTCTGTTTGAATTTTCGAAATTCGAATATTTTGACCCCGGATTTGGATTTAGTGACCCAAAACCCCCCCGGGAAACAAGTTGATCAAAATTTCGGATGCAAAGAATAATAAAAAATAAAATAATATAAACTAAGTATTTAAATAAATAATCATTATAAATATTTGTTCAATAACAAGAAAAATTATTTTACATGAGGTGGCTCACTTTAGGTCGGTGGCCTACTATTGGGGCCGTTACCCCATATGCCAGAAAGGGTTATTGAAGCAAAAACCTGAAATTGTACTTGAAAATATATAGCTGATGGAACTCTTATTTAATTATTAAAAAGTCGTCGAAAACAAAAAATTGTAGGGACTTAACCACAAGGTGTCAACCTGACCGGGAAATCAGGAAAAACTTGAAATATCCGGAAATTTTATTCACCGGGAAATGACTACAAATGTGATACAGTGACCGAGATTTTTCTCTCGAATGTACTGTATGCAAATTAAAAGTAATAATTTTATTTTAGGTTCACTTTAGCACAGGGAATTTCGTTAAGAATTATAACATTTACTTCACGACAGGGAGTTTCCGTAAAGAATTATAATTTGACTTGGAACAGAGAATTTTGGAAAAGAATTTGATTTCTGATTTAGACGAAAGGAATTAAAATAAAAAATTATAAAAGAATTTTTTTTTAAATCAAGATTGAAAAGAAATCCATTTTATCATGAATAATTTTTGCAAAATAAGCAAGAAAAAGGTTCATAATTAAACAATAAACTTCCAAAACAACCTCACTTTTCGGCTCATTAGAGACAAGAATAGCATAATGAAAAAAGAGGGAGAAAAAGGGAAAAAAGTCAACCAAAAACAAACCTTTCACTTTTTCCTTAATTTTCTTGAAATAAGTCTTTTTATTTAAATTTTTGTAAAAAGAATGTATTGAATTTTAGCAATTTTTAAAAATGTATTTAAATATTTTGCATTGTTTTCTTTTCCTGATTGGAAAATTTAATAATCTAAATAGATTGGTCTCAGAATCACCCACTAATAAAAGAATTGTAATTCTGAGTTTGGACGGGGTATAAATGAATGAAATACAAAAATATATCCCGCAAAGAATTATAAGTTTGATTTTGGCACAGGGATTTTCGTAAAGAGTTATAATTTTGTCAATTTCTCAGATAAAAAAAATTCCTGGTTCCAAATCAGAATTTTTAAACATTAAAATTTTTTCTTTTTGCAAATAAAAATTTGACAACATTTCAAAACTTCCCTCTTTCAAGTTGTACAAAAATGTACTAAATATATATTCGAGTTATAATAGAAAATGTTGTAAATAAATATAATTCTGACTCCGAAAAAGGAGTTTTTTGAAATAAATGCAATTGTGACACGGAACAGGGGATTTCCGTAAATAATTATAATTTTCACTGTGGAACAGAAGATTTCTGTGAAGAATTATAATTTAGACTTTAGGACAGAATTTTCGAAATTAATTATTTTTTTACATAGAACGGGAATTATGGAAAATAACTGAAGTTCTGATTTAAAAGAAGGGAATTTTAAAAAGTCCCTTTTGAAATTCATATAATTATAAATCTTTTACCAAATTTTCTCTTCCAAGTTAGAATTGTAATTCTTTTTTTACCAAAAATTATCTGAAGTTCTAACTCAGGATTATTGTTCTTTTCCAAAATTCCATGTTCCAAATCAGAAATCTTTGAATGCTTTTTAAATTTTTGGAAATCTTTTGAAAACTTTACAAATCGTTCAAAATCATTAAAAACTTTTGAATTCTTTTCAATTGAGCGGGAAAAATTAGAATACATTTTTGTACATATAGGCACAAGTTTTTCTAAAAAATGCTAATATTGTGGAATTTAATATGAAAATGAATTTAATCAGAAAAACATATAACTTTTTCTAACAATTATTAGCTGCAAAACCATTAATTTTTACAACTTTAAATTATATATTGTTTAAAAAAAAAAAACTTTATCTAAAAAAATGGACACAATAATTAGTCATTACACACAAATATTTTAATTTGAAAACGTTACATTTCAGAGAACTCGTGTTAAACATAAATCTAAAATAAATTCAGGATTATTTTCAATATAAATCTTGTCAGTTTGACATATCTGCTTGTTAAATTGACTTAATGACTTTTTTATGAGTGGTTGCGATAGGATACAAGTTTGGTGCTTAAAGCAATCCAAAAGAAATTGTTTGCCTCCTACATTATAAAAATTACGAAAACGTGAATAACTTTGATATGAAAGTTTTAATAAATAAATTGGCTCATTCTTTGATAAAATAACATAGGAGTGTCAAGACTGAAGTCTCACTCAAACTTAGACTCTATATTTATAAAACAGTTTACAGCATAAGAAGTTTGCGTCTCTAATCGCAACCAGCTGTCGGGGTGAGAAGGCTTCTATTCCTGTTTACACATTTAACGAAGCTGATCGACATGGCGTGTGCCATGAATATGTGCTGCCAGTTTTCATTTTGGATATTCGCCCTTCAATCTTTCTAATTCACTGCCTTTCAGGACCTTCTCGCCTCAAGGGCCACCAAACTTTTAGAATTAAGGGAGAGGAGGGTTGATTCTGGCAGATGAGGAAATTAAATTTCGATTCGAAAACAATTTCTTTACCTTCTCTCTAATGCTTTTCTAATTCCAGGGTTGCTACAGAATCTGTAAAACCTGGAAAAGTCCTGCAGTTTTGATAAAGAACCTCGAAAAATCCTGAAATTTTGAAAAAGATCCTGGAAATTTGTATTGAGTTTTCTTTTTGGAGTATTATCAATTATTTTAGTACTTTTCTGCTTATTTTGCAAATTCAGATTCATAGGAATCGATTAAGTTACGTTCTAACGATTTGAATTGGTCGTCAAACTTTTAGAATTAAGAGAGAGGGTTGATTTGAGCAGATAATAAAATTAAATTTCGTTTCGAACACAATTTCTTTCCCTTCTCTCTAGTGCTTTTCTAATTCCAGGATTGCTACAGAATTTAGAAAACCTGGAAAAGTACTAGAATTTTGTAAAATGGACTGAAAATTTGTATTGAGATTTCTTTTGGAAGTTTCATAAATTATTTTAGTATTGTTCTAGTTATTTTACAAAGTAAGATTAATAGGAATTGCAATTCTTGTTGAACGAAACTAATCAAGAAAATTTTTGTATTGTTTCAGGTGAGTTCGTATAACCTATAGATGGAACTTTTGTTATCAAAATATATGTAAGTATGTACATCTCAAAATTATTGAGAACCTAAAAATTTCTTATGAAACAAAACAAAATTGGATGTTATGTTTATACCTATTGGGTTCTATCTTTAAAAATATAATTAAATTTTATAGTCTACAAAATTCGTTCCTGAAGAAAAAAGGTTTTTAATTGAGTTGCCTTTCTAATCGTAGGAATGTTAAATTAAGGAATAAAAACCCTTATATCTCGACATCGTCCAGGCAAATAGTTTATTAAGTGGTAACGTTTCGAAACCGGACCGGTTTCATCATCAGACCAATACTACGGTTCCCAGACGTAAAAGAGATATAAATTCCATCATATATCTTTTTGATAATCGTAGGAAAATTTTTATTTTTTTATTTTTAAATTTTTTCCTATATATCAGTAATGAACTGGTTGTGTTAGTGATGTTGGCAAGTTTTTAATTGTGAAAAGGAAAATTAAAGAACTTTTAAAAATCGTATTTTTGGACCTAATTCCACCCCTTCTCCCTTAAATTTGAAAAATAGCCTCAAACACCTAAAATCGAAAATTTTTACCAAATGTTCTGCTTTTTCACCATTTTTAGGATTCGATTCATTGGTTAAGAATCATTAACAGAAATTCAAAACATTAAGAAAACATGACGCTTTGAAAGAGATTTTTTTGATAAAGGGAAATAAGCAGATTTTTCACGCAAAATATATGAGTTTTCAACAAAACAGCGGTATTTTCAACCAAAAATTATGACTTTTTAACCAAATCAATTTTGAACGAAAATAGTTAAATTTTGAATTAAATAATACAATTTTTAACTCAAAATATGAGTTTAAAAAAAATAGCTGAATTTTCAGGTTAATAGTTGAATAATCAGATTATAAAATTAATTTTCAACAAAAAAAAACGAATTAAAAAAAAATAGCCAAAATTTCCGCCAAAGAGATGAACTTTCAAATAAAATGATGAATCTTCCAACCAAAAAAACAAATTTTCAAAAAATAAAGATGTTTCGGCCAAGAAAGAAAAAAATGTCATCCAAATTATTAAACTTCCAAGCCGAAAGATGAATTTTCTGTAAAACAGTTGAATTTCAAACCGAAAATATGAATTTTCAACAAAAAAAGTTAATTTTCAACCAAACAGTTGCATTCTTAATCAAAAAAAGAGAAATTTCAAACCATCAAGATTAGTTTTCTATCAAAAGAGACAAATTTTCATTTAAAAAAGATTATTTTTCGAAAAAATAGTTCAACTTTCGATGAAATAGATGAATTTTCAAGTGGAATAATAAAAAATTCGGTTAAAAAATAAATTTTCAATAAAAAAAAAACGAATTTTCAACCGAAGAGATGAATTTTCAACTAAAATTATGAATCTTCAGCCAAAAAAATGAATTCTTAACAAATTATAGTTCCATTTAATAAAATTGAATTCTACCAAAAAGACGAAATTTTTTGAACCAAGCAAGATTTTTCAGTCAAGAGAGAAAAAAAATTGCAACCAAGTGGTTGAATTTTCAACAAAAAAGTTGAATCCTTAACCAAAATAGGTTAATTTTCAACCAAACAGTTGCATTTTTACCAAAGAGGATGAAATTTATTTTATTTTAATTATAATTTTATTAATAATAACTTTAATCTTTTATATTTATTTAATATTTTATTAATAATAATTTTATTTATAATTTATTTTATTATAAGTAATAATTTTTTACGTAAAACGACGTATTAGAGAAAAGTATGTTTGTTGTCTTTGTAGAAAAAAAATTTTGGAAATCGAAAGAAATATGCAAAAATGTAGCGTATATTAGGAACCTCTAATAAAGTATAATTAATTTAGAGTCGATTGTTAGATGGCTTGGTTTTACATGTCATCAGTTATAATTGTTTAATTTATGTTTTTTACTCTATACTCTTTTTTATCTGTCATTAAAAAATGTTTTTAATATCTAAGATCATTCAACTGATAAAAATAAATTAAAAAACAAATTTAAACGTCTAAGGAATACACTATAGAAAAAAATTGATTAGAATAAGGAATCAAAATCTATTCACTGATAAAAATACATGTATGCAAATTCAATTATGAGGATTTTTCAATTCTGTTCTGTTTATCTATTTCTCAATCTTTGAGCTTCTTTTGGATTTTTTGAACATTTATTTTCATCAGTAGAAAGTACTGAAGTGTTCAACAGATTTTTCAAAGTTACCTAAACAAAATTTTAACACAAAACTAGAAAACTTGCTACAGAAAAGGCGCTACTGTTAGAGGATACTTTCGTTCAATATTCACGAGGTACCCATATTACATAAAAAGTTTCTAATAATAAATAAAATCCCCTTTTAATCCCTTTTTTCGGGAGGTATTTTGGTTCTCATATTCCAAAGTTCACGGACAAACATCACTTAAAAACAATATCTTAGATAGAAGATTTCGGAAATTATTTATTCTCCTGAAAATAATTAATTGCATTCAAGATATTTGTTTTGAAAGATTAAAAGCAGAGTCTGTCAAAGATTTAAAACCTACTTTATGATTCCAGCAGATTCTGCTTCATCTAGGCTTTGATAAGCAATAAAGTAGGCTTTGAATCTTTTAACAGATTGCGCTTTCAACCTTTCAAAATAAATACTGTATTAAGGGACACAAATTCCTTCCGGTGTAAAATTAGCTTTCGTAAAAACAGTTGAATTGTATACAAAATTAGTCTCTGGTCCATGTACCAATTGTTCACGTTACGGTTTTTTTATTCTTATTTTGAGAAAAAAATTCTTATTTCGAGAACATAACAAATGAGCTGCAACACAAATGATCCCACTCTCTTGACTAATTTGTGTAAAATGTCAGACTTCACATTCTTTCCTCTATTTCCCTCTTTTCCCCTTTTCTTAAGAACTCCTCTTTTTCGCCTGTTTTCAAGAAAGTTTCCCTTTTTCTCGTTTTTTCGCTTAAATGCGAACTCAATTATCAGAATCCAATTAGAAAATCCAACTATTTTTCATTGAAGGTTGATTCTTTTTTATTGAAAGTTCACTATTATATTTTTGGTTCAGAATTTATCTCTTTTGGTTAGAAATTCTACTGTTTTTTTTTGATGATTCAACTATTTTGTTGAAGCTTCGTTTTTTTAGTCGGAAAGTCATTCTTTTTTAGTTGAAAATTGATGTATTTTGTCGAAAATTCGTCTTTTTGGTATACAATTAATCTTCTTGATTAAAAATTCAACTAGTTGAAGATTCGTCTCATTGGTTTAAACTGGAACTGTTTTGTTGAAAACTCGTTTTTTGTTATTGAAAATCAATTTTTTGAACACGCAAATATAACGATTCCTTTCTTGGTTGAAAATTGATAGTTTTTAGTTTAAAATTCAACTTTTTTGTTGAAAATTCTTTCTTTTTTTTGTTTGTTGAAAATTCAATTTTTTTTTAGAAAATTTGTCTGTTTTTCTTGAAAATTCAACTGTTTTGGGTTAAAAATTCTATTATTTTGGTACAAAATTCAACTATTTGATTGAAAATTAAACTGTTTTGTATAGAAATTGCCTTTTCGGCTTAAAAATTCAACAATTTGGTTGACATTTTTTCCCTTTTTACTGCAAAATCTTTCTTAGTTGAAAATTCGACTTATTAGCTGAAGATTCATTTCATTGGCTGAAAATGAACTATTTTGTTGAAAAATCGTTTTTTGTTGTTGAAAATCACTTTTTTGAACTGCAAATATAACTATTCCATTTTTTGATGCAAATTGATGGTTTTTACTTTAAAATTACACTATTTGGTTGAAAATTAACTTTTTTCTTGAAAATGCATTTTTTGGGCTGAAAATTAAACAATATTTTGTAGAAAATTTGTTTGTTTGGCTTGAAACTTCATCTTTTTGGGTTAAACATTCTATTGTTTTGATAGAAAATTTATTGGATTGAAAATAATTAAACTGTTTTGTATAGAATTTGCCTTTTTGGCTTAGTTGTTCAACTCTGTTGTTGAAAATTCGTTTTTTTTTGCATCAATTCAACTGTTTTTTATTTAAAATTAAAATCTTTTTGGGTTTAAATATCAGCGATTACATTTTTCGTTGAAAATTCATCTTTTTTATTAAAAATTTAATTATTTTGTTAAAAATTCGACGAGTTCGTTGAAAATTTAATTATTATGTTAAAAATTCCACTATTTTATTTAAAAGTCATATTTTATGGTCGACAATTTAACTGTTTTGGTGAAAATTCGTCTTTTTGGATAGAAAATTCGTTCTTTTGGATTGAAAATTCCACTATTTGATTGAAAATGAAACTGTTTAGTTAGACATTCATCTGTTTTGCTTAAGGATTTAATAACTATTTTTGATTAAAAATTAAAATCTGTTTTGTTTAAAATATCAACTTTTACCTTTTTCGTTGAGAATTCATATTTTTTGGTTAAATGTAACTATTTTTTCTTTGTAAATAAAATCTTTTTTGGTGGAAAAATATCAATTATTTCAGTTTTCGTTGAAAATTAATCCTTTTAATTGAAAATTCAACTACTTGGTTGAAAGTTGAAATTCTTTGTTCAAAATTCATTTTGTTTTGTTGAAGATTTATCTCTTTGATTTAAAATTCGTTTTTTGACTTAAAAATTCAACTGTTTGGTTCAAAATGCAACTTTTGGTTACAAATATTCTGTTCTGGTTGAGTCAACGATTTTGTGGAAAATTCATCTTTTTTAATTGAAAATTAAACTGTCTTCTAAACAATTCGCCATTTTTGCTTGAATGTTCAACTATTTGGTTGAAGATGACTTTCCAAGAAAAAACTCTTTTTTGTTTGAAAATTCGACCATTCGTTTCAAATTCAACTATTTGATTGAAAATTCGACTATTTTGTTGAAAATTTGACTATTTTGTTGAAAATTCGACCCTTTTGTTTGAAAATTCAACTATTTCGTTGTAAATATAACTGTTTGGATGAAAATGCAATTATCTTATTAAAAATTTAATAATTGTGTATCTGTTAGGTATAATTTTGTAATCATACTATTTCGTTAAAAAGTCATCTTTTTTGGTCGAAAATTAACTGTTTTGTTGAAAATTTGTCTTTTTGGATAGAAAATTCATACCTTTGGATTGAAAATTTATCTTTCTTGATTGAAAATTAAAATATCTTCTAAACCATTCGTCTTTTTGTCTTGAAGATTCAACTAATTGATTAACAATGCACCTGTTTGTGGCTGAAGTTTAATATTTTTTGTTTGAAAATTCGACCATTTGTTTTTGGGTTTAATAGTCAACTGTTCTCTAAAACATTCGGCTTTTTAGCTTGAAAATTCAACTCTTTTGTTGAAAATTCCTCTATTTTTGTAGAAAATTTCTTTCCCTATTTTCCTGCAAAATCAACCTATTTCCCCTGTTTTGAGTGCATTTTGGGCTGTAAAGTCTGCAATGTGTTATGTGAATGAAATGCAAGGATTAGATAAATGTGTCTCGCACACAACTTAAGGAAAATTGTGTTGATCTTGTGACTTGTCGAGATGTTTGATCCGTTCTGTCTAGAAACTCTAGAAACATCCTAAGTGGATCGAAGTCATCAGAGAATTTGATGAGGAACCTAAAGTAGACTGAGTGGTGCTATAGAGATCCACTTCTTATAAGACTTTCGCCATCCTTCGTCCGTAAAGCTTCTTTGACAAGCAAATAGTACACTCATGTCAATCATAAGCTTCAAGCAAACTTTTGATTCTTCTTCGAACCCTAAAATCTCAAACATAAGAGCAAAAACAAGTCTTGACTTTCGAAACTTTTGAGACCAAAAAATTAGCAGGGATTCGAACCCTGGAATGTTTTAAATATCGGCAAGCATTGGTAACAGAAATATTTTTCCACATGGTGAGCGCTATTTTATTTTTTTATTATTATTATTATATCATTAAGCAAAATCCCTTTCAGGGTAAGCTCCGACACAGGTCGCTGATCAATCTCTCTAGCAATCAGCCCAGGCGAAGAGCTTCACAATGTCATCATATGCCATAGGTCACACAAACATACGCAAACTGATTGATAATTCTACAGGGTGTCGTAAGGTCTATACTCTTAGCTCTAATCAGCTCCACTAAGTAAAGCTCTCCACGAGAGCCCATTAGTGTCCAAGACCGTTCGTTTCAGGCGTCTTACTTTATGCTGACACTCTTCATCACACATTTCTTATAAACTATTTTTCTGCTGGACCGGGATGAAACCGGGAAATGACCGGGAATTTTTACGTGGACCGTGAATTTTATTTAATTTTCAATAAAAAACCTTAAAGTTGATAAAATAATGATTAGTTTTACTTTTAACAGCAGCACCTTAAAACATCCTTAATGGTAAAAAATACATGTAAAAATATTTATCGAGTAAAAAAAGTCAATATTCCACAATTTTGATATAGATTGCACTCTCTTTTCTCTACCCTCTTTCCCCCTTTAAAAAAAATGACTTTTTCCCCCTGCTTTCAAGACACTTTCCCTTTTTCTGGTTTTTCCGCTTCAGTGCGAACTGAATTATAGAACCCATAATTACAAAATCCAACTATTTTTGGTTGAAATTTAATTCTTTTTGATTAAAAATTCAACTTATTTTGAAGCAAATTTAATTACTTTGTTAAAATTTCAACTATTTTGTTAAAAATTCATCTTTTTTGGTTGAAAATAAACTTTTGTGGTTAAAAATTCGACTATCTTCTAAAAAATTCGTAATTTTGCCTTGAAAATTCAACTTTTTCGTTAAAAATTTAACTAATTTGTTGAAAATTCGTCTCTTTTGATTCTTTATTGATTGAAAATTATCTCTTTTATTGAAAATTAACTTTTTCAGGCCGATAATTCAATTGTTTTGTAAAAAATTCGTCTTTTTTATTTGAAAATTCTATCGTTTGTTTGAAAATGAGTCTTTGTTGAAAATTCAACTGTTTTGTTAAAAAATCAACTTTTATGGTAGGAAAGTCATTCTTTTTGGTCGAAAATGTATCTTTCTTGGTTGAAAATGAACTTTTTTGTTGAAAATTCAAGTCCTTGTTGTTGTTGTAAATGTAAATGAATTGGTTGTAAATGAATTCTTCTCTATTCTTAACTGTTTGGTTGAAAATTCATTTTTTTCAAGTTCAAATGTTTGGTTGAAAATTCAATTATTTGGTTCAAAAATAATTTTTTTAGATCGAAAATTTAACTTTTTTTTTAATTCATCTATTTTTATTGATGGTTCAACTGTTTGGTTGTAAATCTAACTGATTCGTTGAAAATTATTATTTTTTTAACATTCATCTATGTGGTTGAAAATTTATCTTTTTTGGTTAAAAATTCGACGGTTTTGTTGAAACTTCGTCTCTTTTTATCGAAAGTTCAACTATATTTGGTTGAAAATTACATTTTTTTGACATTCAACTGTTTGGTTGAAAATTCATCTTTCTTGGTTAAAAATTATATTTGTTGTGGAAAATTTACCTTTACAGGTTGATAATGCAACTGTCTTCTGAAAAAAAAATCTTTTTTTCGAAATTGAACCATTGGGTTGAAAATTTGTGTTTGTAGCTTCAAAATTCAATTATTTTGTTCAGTAGTAATCTTTTTTGTTCAAAAATTCAATTTTTTGTTGAACATTAGTCTCTTTCGATAGAAATTCGTCCTTTTGGATTGAAAATTCATCTTTTATGGTAGAAAATTAATTCTTTTTGGTCGAAAATTCATCTTTCTTGGCTGAAAATGAACATTTTTGTTGAAAATTCAAGTATTTGGTTAAAAATTCAACTATTTTTTTAAATTCATCTCTTTTTATTGAAACTTCAAATGTTTGGTTGTAAATTAATTTTTTTAGCATTCAACTATTTGGTTGAAAATGTATCTTTATTGGTTGAAAATTATATTTTTTGTTGAAAATTTACCTTTTTAGTTGATCATTCAACTGTTTTCTAAAAAATTCATCTTTTTTGGGCTGTGAAGTCTGTAGTTACCAAAAACTATTTTATTTCTATGGCTGAGAAAAAATTTACAAAGCCGACAGTTTTTTCCGAAGATAAAATTGGCGAAATTTTGTTTGTATAATTAAAGTTGGTGAAATTGATACCTTTGAAGCCCTTTGAATTAAACCTATTGGGATTAGGAGGTTTCCATTACATCACTTTTTCGTTATTGAACGATTGAATTAAAAGTTTTTTAATTAAAATTTGGTTAAGCTTTAAATTAGAAAGTTGAAAATTCCAAAGAGTTCATTTTGACTGCTTTAATTTTCAGTTCAATTTTGATTATTTCAAATGAAAAAATCTTCAGCTTTAACAGTTTGAACTATGTAATTTCAATGTTCGGGAATTTTTTCCGGCGATGAAAGGGCCACCCTGAACCAGAACACAGCCTCGACATCTATCTCTTTTCGACTTTTTGCATGAAAGAGATGAACGAAATAATCTAGAACAAAAATAAACTTAAACTTCCTGAAGGATTTTAGCAAAGTTCTCAAATTGAAAGTTGAATAACTTGTTTAAGAAGAGGCACCTGCCACTCAGCATCAAAAGTTCCGCTTTTCTTTTAATAAAAGTTCCGGAAATTATTCTTGGAAAGAGTAGGAGGAAGATGAATATAATTTTTGGCATGATCCCCCTTATACTTTGGAGATTCTCTAGCTCATTTGCAATTAAGCGGTGTGCCAGACGTGGCTACATTTAGCAGCCGAAGCCGAAGCTCACGTTTAGGTGAGGCGCCAGTGAGTCAGTGTTAGTTGTAGACAGTTCGTTGCCTCCATCGGACACTTTATTTATCGACTTTTCGTCGTCATGACAAAGATGCAACAGAGCTTTATTATTGTAATAAAGTTCCTCCAGACACACCCTCCCATTCTCATACCATCACTTCTCAAGCTTTATGGCACACCATATACTTTTTTCAACACCCTTTCAGCTTAAGTCATTTTTATTCTCCTTTTAAATTCCGAGAGATCGCTCATAAATTTAATTATCTTGAATTTCCAAAAAGAAAAAACTCCCCTACAAGACAATTTTGTTCGAAAATTGTTCCTCAGAAAACTAAAGCATTCAGAATTGGTGCACGGAAAAAAATTAGCATTGAATCAGCAAAATATCAGTAAGAATACGGACGATACAATATTTTGATCCAAGCTCCTGATCCAAGAAGATTTGTCTTGTTCCTAGAAAATTTACTTCAATGAAGACAATCTACTTTCTTCAATCTAGTACATTTTCTTGAGGCAATAAATATTTTCTTGGGACAGTAAATATTTTCTTGGATCCAGAAAATATCGTCCGTATTCGTAACGATATTTTCTTCATTCAATATTAATTCTTTTTCTAAGTATCTTTTAAAAAATGAAAGTTTGAGAGATCACAGTCAGTCCTCTATTCCCCTTTTTCTCATATTTCTCCCGTCATTTTCAATGTTTCCCTTTTTTTTAAGCTACTATTAATTTTGCAAGAATTATAAGAAACTTGCAGCCATTAATAAAAAAAATTATGAGTAAGCTTAGAAAAAATACGATCCTATGAAAAAAGACAAAAGCAAATTGTCGACGATTGGCGCAAAGAAAATATTTTAAAAAATCTAACATGATTTATTTAACAGTCTCGCGAAAGAGAAAAAATATTAATCTCACAGTTAACTGAGATACTTTTGTTTTTGTAACATTTAAAGTATAAATAAAATTTTATTTCATTTTCCTGCCATATATCTTTACATCTTAAATTTGAAATGTTGAAAATTAAATCTATAAATAAAGGGTGACAGTACAGAACTAGATAACCAACATTTTTCCGAAAATGGGTTCATTGTATGAACAATTCTTAAAAAATCAAATACATTTTGTGGTAAAAAGATTTTTTCATCACACTAAATTTTAATTTTCTCGAAACAGAATAATTTGTTTGTATCAAACATTTGTTATTCTTATTTAGCTTCCCCATATCTCGGGAGCAAGTTTTTATTTTTGTGTTTCATTCTTCAGTTTAGAGCATTGTAACTGGTAGCGCGGATTTATATATCTTAACCTAAAATATTCAAACTGTTTAAATTATAAAGGTGAAACATTTTTGTCAATTTAATGAGCGTTTAAATACAACAATTTTGCATTTAAATGTTGTTAAACTTCAATTTAAAATTTTTATAATTCAAAAAGTTTCACTTTGAGTGCTTTAACTTGCAGTTCAATTGTGGTTACTTCAAATGAAAACATTTTCAGCTTTAAGAGTTCAAATTTTCTAATTTCAATGATTGTTCCAAAATGTTTGCGAACCGGGAAATGACCGGGAATTTTTCTTCTCGATTGATACGGCCACCCTGATTTTTAAAATGTAAGACATTTTACGTGCTTAAACTTGGACTATTTTTAATTTGAGTTTAAAAACATTGAAGAGTGTAGTTTCAAATTTCATTTAACATTGTTTAAAAACTATAAAATTTCTTATAAAAAGAGTCTTTCTTCTTTTCTACATGTAAAAATAAATGTTTAATCTATTTTTCGTCTTTTTCCTGGAAAAATTACCCTATTTCCCCTTTTTTGAGCTTCTTTTACCCTGTGGTCCCTATACGAGGCCTGTCCGGAAAGTATCCGTCCTTGTGCCATAACTTTGTACCTAGTTGTGCTATTGTTAAAAGCAAGTATTTACCAGTTAGGAGGGGACGTGGACCTGCGAATCTTTCGTAGACTAGTGTACGCAGTTGCGTGAACGTCTGACCACGTACGCGTCGCTTTTCAGGATGACGGCATTCACCGAACACAGACTGTGCATTAAATTTTGCCAAAAACTTGACCATTCATGTTCAGAAACCATCGTTATGATTCGGAAAGTGTATGGCGATGATGCTATGAGTGACACTCAAATTAAATAGTTGTTTTAGTGATTTAAAAGTGGTCGTACTTCATTGGAAAGTGACCCTCGCTCAGGTAGACCTCAGGATTCCAAAAACTATTGTTTCGTAAATTTTTAGCCAACATGTGTCGCAAAGTGACGACTGAGCCCTTCACCACCACAATGTACCTGTCCATTCATCGCAGCTTATTGAGCAATTTCTGGTGAAACACGGCCTTACAGAACTTCGGCAGCCCACATACAGTTCTTACCTGGCTACCTGTGATATCTGTCTGTTTACCAATCTGATGTATCCTCTAAAAGGACAACGATTTCAAGATGTAGAGAAAATAAAACAGAATGCGACAAAGCAGCTGTTAGATGTTCCGAAATGTGACTTTAAGGAGTGCTTTCGAAAGTGGGAGAATCGCTGGTAGTAGGTTTTCGATTCAAAAGATGAGTACTTTGTAGAGGATATCATCGCCATTGGCCAGAATTAACTCTTTCTCCTGGTATACCACAATGTCGGATACTTTCCGGACAAACCTTGTATTAAGATACTTTCATTCTCCATAAAAAGTGATATAATACTTGTCTGACCCTACCTGACTGCTTCCCCTTAGCTTTTCGTTCATTGTCTATTGCCCCCTAGCCTCATAAATAATTTATCGTTGTTTCGTCGTGAATCATCTTAGCTCGACAACGTCGTTTTCTTAACAGTCTTAACACCCACGCTGGACATATTCACTATTCAGTGACGAGCTTATTCGCGGAACTCGTTTCTCAGGGAAGCCTATAATACTGCTTTTGTGACCAAATCGTAACTGATACATCATTGACTATAAGACCCCATCATTTCCTGGAGTTGTCCACTTATTGCTATATTATTGAACACCCATCTCTGAATTGCAAACTTCCTGTTCTCATTCCCGTTTCACCTCGTTTATCAAATCTTTTTTCAGATGCGTGATGATTATGCAGCATTTATTATTCACAAATCACTCTTTATGCTTATCAATTTTCTACTCTTACCAAGCAATTAATTCAGAAAATAACTGGAAAGTGAAATTGGATTTAGTCATAAATCAGGATGTCTACTCATGTCCCGGAAGTTGCAAAAACTTTTAAAATAATATATTGCAAAAAATAAAAAAGGTAGGATTTTCCAGAAAATCTTCTTTTCATGTTTTCAAACTTCTAAGAAAAAAATAGGGGAGTGTCAGTTGATACTAGTTAACTAATATATTGCAAAAAATAAAAAAGGTAGGATTGTCCAGAAAATCTTCTTTTCATGTTTTCAAAATTCGAAGAAAAAAATAGGGGAGTGTCAGTTGATACTAGTTTCAAATCTGTAATTCTCTATACAATTTTTTAAAAGTAATAAAACAGATAGTCTATATGTTTTCAATATTAAATAAGTTGTTTTTTTTTAAATCTAATTCAACATCTTATCTAATTTGAGATGTTTTGAAGTTTACAATTGTTTCTATAATCATTTGCTTTCCCAGTAAACCAGATTGTCTGTAGGTCAGCAATTGCTGTATTTCCAAGGCCCAAAAATTATAAATAGTGGGAAATATTGTATACAATTTTTTCCACTGTGTATAAACTAGGGGAGAGTGGCTATCACTGAATTTTAAACTAAAACAAATAATTTTCAAACAAAAAAATAGATTTTCAATTGTAAAAATAAATGTTTAATAAAACAAAAATCCAACAAAACATGATCCCCGGCAGTATAACGAGGCTAGAACAACTGAATCTCGTAATTTGAATATTGTCCTAACCGTTATGTCTGTTTTGTATAATAAAATTCAAGGTTGTTAATAAATTTATACAGGTAATGAAGAAAATCGAAACGTGATTTGAAGTTATATTTAATAATAAAATACGGTAAGTACAATGTTCACGTTTTATTCCTTTGAAAGAGACTAAATGTGTTTCCATTCTGAATTATAATTTTCGGTGAAAATATACTTTAAAGGATTTTGCTCGGGATTTTGTCACTTAACCGCGCAATTTCATGTTTTATTCTTTTGAAAGAGACCAGCATGTAAACTTATAAAAAATTTAAAGCTTACACAGTAAACAAAAATGTTCAAAATGATACCGAAATCAATATCATTTTGATATGCAACAAAAATGATACCGAAATCAAGATCATTTTGATCGGCCGGAATGAATGATCGACTTTTGAGATCATAATGCTCTGATGCGGGATCAGGTATCAAAGCAAACCAAGATGGCCGACGTTCTTAGAGTACTTTAGCTCATATGCGAGCTTTTTATGGTTTCTGATCGTGCAGTGTACTTGAAAAGTTAAAAAATTAACGAATTCTGATATTAGAAAACATCATCTGTTAAGTGTAGTTGTCACTTGCGTGTGGTTAGATAACATTTTTAGGTTATGTCGTTATGACATCGGCGCCAAAAATTGGCGGCCATTTTGTTTAGTCTGACAAATGACCCAAAAAAGATGATCAAGATGATCCGAATAGACAGATCATTATGATCTCGAGAGTCAAATGATCGTTGGTGTAAAATGCTCTGCAACAAAATTGATCCTTTTTTTTTACTGTGTATTGTTATGAAGTTATTTCCATTCATTATTACAATTTCCCATTTCAAAAACACTTCATGCAAGTCCGTTTATTTATTATGGTGGTCCTAATTACATGGGTTGAACAATGAATTAGTAAATAGGATTTCGAATAATATTATTGATCAATGCCTGTTTCGAATTTTCGCGCTATTGGTACCGGTCGGTAAACAAGATATCTGTTAAAGAAAATTGCATACATTTACACGCTGAGTAGAATTTTCAAGGAGTAAGAGGTTATAACCAGGTTTTGCGACATACTTTACTTTGATTGATAAGAAAACGTTTATTTGGTGTTGATGATGTCTCGAGTATTTTTTTTCGTTACGGCATACTCTCAAGAATTATTATATTGTATACTTTTTATTCTACAATGTTCATATTCTTGAAATAAACCGGCAGTAACATGACGGACACCATGCCCCATGGTATGGGGTACGCTGTCCGAAATGCAAAACCAACAAATTCATTAAATATCAAAGAATGACGTAGTTTAAAAACGGTTTTGAGTAATGACGTATGTAACCTGATAATGTGAGCTTCTCACCAAAACATACAGACATCAGAGTCACTTTTCAATTATAATTTACAGGACATTTAATTCAAAGCCCGGCACCATACCCCACTCTTCCCTAATTGTTTAATAATAAAATAGAATAATTTAACTTTCAGTCCAAAAATTAATTTTCAAATCAAATAAAATAAATTTTCAACCAAAAAGATTAAATTTCTATCAATAAAGATAAATTTTCAACAAATATTATAATAGTTACATGTTTAGTCGAACAAAAATTATTTTTCAATAAAAAAAAACTAATTTTCAACCAAAGAAATGAATTTTCAACTAAAAAGATCAATTTTCTACCATAAAAGGCGAATTTTCAAATAAATACAAGAATTTTACACCAAATAGTTTTATGTTCAATTGTTCAATTGAAGAAGATACATTTTCAATCAAGCATGGGATAGTTTAATTTTTAAGTCAACAAAATTCATTTTGAACAACATTTTTTTTTAATTTTAACAAAATAGTTCAATTTTGAACATGAAAAATGTTTTTCAGCTAAAATGATGAATCATCAACGAAAAAAATGAATTTTTAACATAGTAGGTCCATTTTCAACATAACTCAGGCATTTTCCACCAAATAGTTGAATATTCAACTGAAGAAGATACATTTTCAATAAAGCATAGAACAGATAAATTTTCACTTTAAAAAAATTACTTTTGAACCAAAAAAAAAATGTTTAACAAAATAGTTGAATTGGACAAAAGAAGGAGTATTCAGCTAAAATGATGAATCATAAACTAGAAAAAAATTAATTTTCAACAAAGTAGTTAGTTGTTTCAACTGAAGAACATACATTGCCGATCAAACATGAAACAGGTACATTTTCAGTAAAAAAATAATTTTAAACAAAAAACAACAAAAAAAATTAACAAAATAGTTGAATTTTGACCAAAAAAGGGGTTATTAACTAAAATTATATAAACTAAAAAAATTTATTTTCAACAAAGTAGTTCCACTTTCAACTAAGTAGTTGCATTTTCAACAATAAGAGATGAATTCTCAACGAAAAAATGTAATAGTTGATGTTGATACTCCAAAACAAAGAGATTTTAATTTTAAACCAAAAACAGTTGAATTCAACCAAAAAAGACGAATTTTTAACAAATTAGTGGAATCCTCAACCAAAACAGTTTAACTTTCAACCAAGAAAATTAACTTTTTAACAAAATTGTTGAATTTTGAACAAAATAATTAAATTAATTTTACGGAGTGTCTCGTCGTCCCGAAATTCGGGATGAGTAGTGAAGTATTTTTCATAAGCTTGGCTATAGTCGTCCCGAATTTTCGGGATGACTAGTCCATCCCCTTTTCCAACTCCTCCAGTTTTTCGAGACGACTAGCCACAGCCTCAATTTTAACTTCAGTTTATCGAAAATTCGGTTTTTCCTGACATTCACTGACCAGTTTTAAATTCCTTGATTTTCCCTGACTTTCCGGACTTATCTGATCCGTGGAAACCCTGTCTCTTGTATAATAATATAGAATAATATTAAATTGCCTTACGGTGAAATTATATGCTTTTTAGATCAATCTGTGGTAAGAAAATGGCAAAAGGAGCAATAAAAATTGTGTAACGAGCCTGAGGCCTACGAAGTTTACGTGTCCAAGGGTCGATGCTTGTAATGTCTAGTTTTATAGAAGGGCTTCGTATTTTCCAAAGACACGCAATCGATCCACTCCCTCTGCTTCAATGGCGACCCTCGTCTTCCAAACAAATTGCTTTCCTTGGCGACACACAACGACCATACGAAAAACAAAGAAATTCATACTACATGTTTTCATTTTTTTTTAAATATTCCATCAAATAACACGCTTATATCAAATTTTTATTCTTGCATATTTATCCGCGCTAATTTTTATGCATAGTCCCCGTGCGGGAAATCGTGATTAATTGCAACAAAAAAAAAGCTATCTCTTTATTCCCTTGAGCCGCAAATATTTTTCCACTGTCCGCGACGAGTAAGCAAAGATTAAAAAACGGGTGATAACAATAGTAATTATTTTACAGCGGATGCCAGTGGGAAAATAAAGAGTGAGTTAAATTTTATTCCATATTTATCTGGCAATTGATTTAAACGAAAATGTTTTGTGGCATTTCTCTAACTTACAGGTGCATGCATATATAATGAGTTTAGTGAAAAACATGCATTTAAATTTTGGAAAAATATTCCTTAACAATTCCAGGTTTTTTCCAGGTATCTCAAGATTTTTCCAGCTATAATTTTTCATAATACGGAGCCAGCAAAGTATTTCGCATTTTTCAAACAATAGACTCGGAATATGTGTACAATTTCGTGAGTTTCTTATAAATAATGTTTTTTTAGTCCTTGTAAATATCTAAATGCGTCAAAATAGTATTATTTATATGCAACATTAAATAACAGTTTGTTCATTTGTGAAAGTAAATTTATTAAAGGATAAGTAATTTCTTAATACATGTTTCTAGGAATTTAATTAATATGTTTAATTTAGAAAGTAGATTAATTTTCTACCAACATTGGCGAGTTTTCAACTAATTACATTAATTTGCAACTAAAAAAGGATACATTTTTAACCAACGAGATGAATTTTCAACTAAAATGATGGAATATTTAACTGGATTAGATGAATTTGCAATTCGAAAATTAATTTTAAATAAAAAAATTAATTTTCAAGAAAATAGTTAAATTTTTAAACAAAGAGATGAATTTTCAGTTAAGATGGTGAACCTCTGACCAAAAATTGTAATAATTGATATTTCAATCAAAAACGACTTTAATTTTTAATCAAATATAGTTGAGTTAAACTAAACAGACTAATTTTCAACAAGATTTGAATTTTTAATTAAGAAAAATTCTTCAATCAAGAGAGAAAAAAAATGTCAACCAAAAAGTTGAATTTTCAATTTTAAAAGATGAATTTTCATTTGAAAAAATTTATTTCCAACAAAAAAAACGAATTTCCAACCAAATAGTTATATTAAGTAATATAAAGCTACATTTAAAATTAAAAAAAAAAAAAAATTTATTTAATTTTATAATACAATTTAGTAAAATTTAAGCACGTTCTCGAAAAAATTGCCGGAAACAAAATTCCCTGACATTTCCAGATTTTTCCAGGTATATAAAAATTTCCTTTATCTTTTTGCGCTAGTAATAAGTTTCGGCTTTAGCAAAACAAAAAATGTTTTTGTGTCCGTAATTTTCGATTTTTCACAAAACCTTTTACCGCACGAATCAGCACAAATCTAACACAATTTAGCACAACTTTCATTTTTTTGAAATATTAAGATTACGGTTCTGTAAAATCAACTATTCAAAATCCTTTGTATCACATTTGCATCATGTCCAAAAAATATCAACACCTCATTTTTTGTACAGATTATAGTGAATATCTTAACAGAAAAAAATTCTAAAAATATGGGACAAAGTGTACATGATGCAGATGAAGGTTTCGCCTATATTGATACAGAGGTTTGAAATTTTCAGTCGATTAGCATTTATTTCCTGATGACTGACACGTCCCTGAAAATAAAGTACAATTACTGAAAAAAAATCTGCAAAAAATATATGAATTTCTTTTATCCTTTCTGTGCACAATGGTAAATTTGGATTTTGAAGCAAATTGCACAATTCACATGCATGGCTTCTGAAAATGGTGTATGTAGTGTCAAGGAGCAACAAGTTGCGCTTAAATCTTTAAAAAATTATTTTATTTTTCGGATAATACAAAGGGCTTTCCGATTATGGAAGCAACCGCACTCACAGCAAGAATGCCAGTCCATCAACAATCGGAAAGCCCTTTGTAATTTCCGAAGAAGAAAACAATTTTTTTTATATTTAAGCCAACTCTTCTATTATTAATTTAATAATAAATCATTATTTCCAACTCTAAAATTTAATATTGTGCACAGAAAGGATAAAAGAAATTCATTTTTTTTCAGACTTTTGGTGATTTATTTTCGGAAACTAAGGCTCATTCGAAGTTGAGTATTCTGAAATTATCGTAAGTTAATGGTACTTTTCAACCTCTCACTCATCAGGAAATAATTGCTAAACGACTGAAAATTTAAAAACTCTGTATCAATATAGGCAAAACCTTCATTTTCAACATGTACTTTGTCCCATATTTTTAGAATTATTTTCTGCTGATATTTTTACTGTAATCTGTACAAAAATTGAGGTCTCTATATTTTTTGGGCAGATAGTAGTTAAGTGAATCATGCAGACGTTATTTAACCTCATTAATTACGTAAAATTTACACACAATTACGACTTTAAAAATTACCCGACCCACTGTTAGCCATCCCCTACATAATTATGTTATATTAATTATGTTATAATTTTTTCACCTGGGTTTTTTATAAAATTGAAAGGAATAATAACTTTAAAGGTATAACATCTCTGATTGAGATCAAGTGTCTGGGGATGTAAGAGTCATCAGAAAGCACGTTGATGAAAAGATGAATGGAATTTAGAGCACTTGAATCCCCTAGAGACTTACAACAGCCCTCGACTTCCGGTCTCTCTTCAAGAAGATTAAACTTCGTTGTCATGCAAATATTATCCAGCTAATTTTCTCTTCTCCATCCTACGGATAATCATAATCCACCATCGTCATGTTATTCATAGAATATATAGGTGCATATGTATAAGTATACACACACACAGCAACTAAAACACGAAAGTGCGATAAATATTGTTTACATCATTATATAGTATCTTGTAGAGAATGTTGAGATTTAATTAAACTTGCCATAAATAATTGCCAAGAATCTGAACAACGCTTTCTCGCTTATTTCGCAGATTTTGATATAATTTTAAACTCTTGTTAATTAGACTGACACGCGTCTTGCATGTCTTATTGTGCTGAATTAATTAATTTTTTCATAATGAGGAAAGCTTAAAAATTTAGAGAAAATTCATTAATAATATTCCTTTGTACATAGTACTTGTATCATTTTTTGTTTGATTTGAAACTGTGGAAATGTATGGTCAAAGGGTATAACGGGATTTAAATGCTTCGGCTGGGTTCGACGATAAAAATAAAAATTTTAGTGTGCCCGATTCGCACATACCTCTTCTGCGGATGTTCCGGAATTTTGTGGTGAATCATGCAGGATGTTGCTCACCCATTGCAGTTTTTGCATACATTTTTAGTCAAACGATAATTGAAGAGCAGTGCAAAGTGTCAGAGCAAATAGCAAATTCAAGCTCAATTTCCTGACATCAATGAGATATCGATTTTTTACACATTATACAAATTTGTTATTTTGTTTATGTCATTTTCCAGTTTTGTAAAGTCCACAAAAAAGTATTTTGATAAATTTGATTAAAAAATGACTAATAATTAGAAGATATTTTTACGGAAGTAAATTTAGGGGCCGTTTTTTCTATTTCAGATCTAAATTCTTATTCAGGGTTATTGCAGGTCAGGGAATTCTGGAAAGTCAGGAAATTTAAAACTAGTTAGGGAGAGTGTAGTAATGAATGAAAATTAAAGAAACTTACCGTTTTTCTCGTTTTACGCTTAAATGCGAACTGAATCAATAGAACCCAATAAGCAAATCCAACTATTTTTCGTTGAAAGTTAATTCTTTTTAATTGAAGTATAAAATTATATTTTTTGTTGAGAATTCTTCTCTTTTAGTTAAAAATTCTACTATTTCCTTTAAAATTTAATTATTTTATTGAAAATTTAACTATTTTGTTAAAAATCATCCTTTGGGTTGGAAATTCAACTGTTTTGCAGAAAATTCCTCTTTCTGGCTTGAAAATTCAAAATTTTGGGTGAAAGTTATATCAACTATCACATTTTTTGTTGAGAGTTCATCTTGTTTGGTTGATTTGAACTGTTTTTAATTAAAAATTTTTTAAATTCTCTTTTTCTAAGTTTAATTATTTTAGTTAAAAATTTAAGTATTTTGTTAAAAATTATTTTTTTTTAACTGAAAATTTAACTATTTCATTTTTGGTTAAAAAATTAATTATTTTGTTGAAAATGTAACTATTTTCTTAAAGAGTCATCTTTTTCTGTCGACAATTTAACTGTTTTGTTGAAAATTAATCTTTTTGGGAAGGAAATTCGTCCTTTTGGATTTAAAATTCAACTCTCTTCTAAAAAATTCGTCTTTTGGCTTGAAATTTCATCTCTGATTGAGAATTTAACTGTATTGTTGCATTTTTTTAATTCAACAATTTGGTTGAAAGTTTATGTGTTTTCATGAAAATTCCACTATTTGGTTAAAAATTGTTTTTTTTTCAGGCGAAAACTCAACTATTTATTTAAAAATTCATGTTTTTTATTGAAAATTCGTCTGTTTTGGTTAAAGAATCGAGTATTTCAGTTAAAGATTCAGGATTTTAGTTGAAAATTCACCTTTTTTTGTTTATAATTCAACTATTTCAGTTAAAGATTAATCTTTTTAGTTGAGCTTTCACCTTTTTTTTGTTAATAACTCAACTATTTCAGTTAAAGATTCATCTTTTTAGTTGAACATTCACCTTATTTTTTAGTTGAAAATTAAACTATTTGGTTGAAAATTTATCTTCTTGCTGTAAAGAAGATTTTTTCAATTGGCATTAGGGTCGTTAGTATTCAT